>JAVTVY010024477.1:0-91013 GCA_036873755.1 Hanleya hanleyi
TTTGAGGCGGTTATTCGTGGCACGTATAAAGAGGATTTGGCTAACCATATCAAGAATATTAACGATTGTTATTCGAGAAGTACACTTCTCTATTGAATCATACTCTTTTTTTCTCTCACTTGGTCAGAAACCCATCACTTATTCTTAGACGTAATCCAATAATACTTGTGAGTGAGTTTATGACGTTGAACTCCACTACTCACTCACTCACTAGAATTATAGGATCACGGCTAAAACTAAGTGGTGTGGGATAGTGATAGCTAAGTGATAGAAAAAAGTATAATATCCGGTATCTCGCTAATGGTATAGGGGTTAGAAATGATGGATTTGCATCATCGGATACCGCTCCATACATAATGACGTCATTAAATCTGATGTAGATACATGTCAATTGGTAAAAGTTTCAACAAAGGAGCCTAAATAAAAGAGTATAGAAACGTACTAATGACGTAGTCATGATCACGTGTAATCCGTTTGTATGGATTATTCGATATAGCGCATTAGTAAATCGCTATACTGAACGCTACCATCCGAAAAGGTGATGAGTTAGAGCCATCACCCTTTTTTATAATTGCGTTTAAAAATGATGTCCATCACCTCTGAACAATGATGGGCAATGATTGTAAATTTAGGGACCGCACTGCGGTGGTCTAATGGATAGAGCGTCGGCTTCGTAAGCGGTTCTGGGTTCGATCCCAGGCCGGGTCATACCTAAGACTTGAAAAATGGAACTTGTTGCTTCCTCGCTTACGCTCAGCATTAAGAGGATAGAACAAGGACTGGTTCGCTCGGTGTCGGTATAATGTGACTGAGTGGGGTGTCATGTCTGCCTACGGCATGATATTTCAGTGGGACAGCACTATAAAATGGCAGCATTAGATCTGCTCTGTTACAAGTAGGTTCCCCTTCCTCTCCCCCTCCCCTCCCTTCCCTTCCCCGTCGTGATATAGCTGAAAAAATGTTGAAAGCGACGTTAAACCCTATTCACTCACTCACTTGTAAATTTAGGTTATCACCTTTTAAGGGTGATGAGACAACAGCATCTTCCTTAAAGGGTTATGCCCGTCGCCATTTAAAGGTGATGGTTCTAACTCGTCATGTTTCAATGGGAATGGTCAGGTTTGATCACCATTTCTGGCTGTGAAAGGAGCAGTAATTAATTTTAACGGGTTACGTCATTCGCCGTAAATAATTATCAGAGTCACTATATGCCTACTCATTATGTTATCAGGTCCAACATACTCGTACATGATATAGCACTGAAATTCTATTTTCTTCAGCATGATAATCGGAACCTTGTGTTGGGGTTTCTGGAGGATGGTGCAGATCCTTGGCATTACAAGACGGCAAATACTTCCATGTGGCCGATGCTCATCAAAATATTCAACTTACCATACAACATCAGAGAGGATCTCGGCTTTCTAATGGTTTATGGAATGACACCAGGTGGGCATCGCTTCCACCCAATACATCAAATACATTGACCATAGTTTTGTTCTTTCTCTTATCATAATTTAGTATAAGATTCAGTTGTCTTCGAACTCATTAACTGCAAGCGGCCACGACGGATTGGGAGGGAAAGAGAAGATGATGAGATTGCCTTTTTTTCCGTCATTCTCCACCTGCAGACTCTTCGTCTGTAATTATATAGTTGTATAGGAGAGTATGTTAATATCACCTATCCGGGTGTTTGATAATCGTGAATTTTCCGTAATCGTTCTGGTAAACACATAATGAGAAATTGTCATGACATTCCAGGGTGCTCAGTTATCTACATCCATAGCGAATTCTGGAAAAGGCGGTAATCGTCCCCTTTATTAGGCAGGGGAAAACAGACTGTGTTCGTGCAGATGTTTCCACAAGAGGGGATAGTTATAGAAACTTTCAAGCACCATGGAACTTACATTTATATTTTTGCGTCATCAAAATTAGACAAAAAAATGCTCCTTTCCGAGATGCCTTTGAGTTTCTCTGAACTCTATTAAGCGTGGTAAATTTGTATTCATCCACACAAACTAGTTTTGTACCAGTTGAATATTTACATTTTATTATTTTTTAGGTCCATCCGCCCCCAAGCTTATGAATGCATACCACCAGCCACTGGTGGAAGAATTGAAGAAGCTTGAAAAGGGCGTAAAAATGTATGATGGGGATTCCAAGGAATATTTCACCCTGAAGGCTGTATTAGACAAATTAATATTTGACTTTCCTGGAGGACAGAAATGTTGTTACCGAGCTGGAACTGGTGGCAAATATCCCTGTCCGTTCTGTTACACAGAAGGTAGGTCAATGTATGGTGATTACATTGTATGCCTGCCTTATTATACTCATCTTTGCAAACCCAGCCACCATAACGTATTTGCGTGAACGGGGACTTCATTATCCTGCAACTCGACAAACCATTCCGATCATCGACTAGGTCCGTGATCCGTGTTTGAGGAAATTTTATCCCATGTTATCAGTGGATATAATGACACACGCTTAAAACTAAAGTGTTGTAAAGTGATGAAATAACACTTTAAGTGTGTCCACAGGGACTGCACTTTAAAGTGCTGTCCCTGTGGACACACTTAAAGGGTTATTGCAACACTTTACGAGTAGGTTTCGACACTTAGTTTTAAGCGTGCACAGAGTTATATACATAAAGTATTTTTTCATATGCTTTCAGGTATTCGCAGCTCCATATCCAACACAACACTTTATTTAGGTAATAGGAGATTTCTACAACCCAACGATGAAATGCGTTCTGATACACAATTTCCGACAAGGAAACTAGAACTGCAAGCTTTACCTGTTAAGAAAAACGTGAAAGACAAGGTGGGAAACAGCCAATTTACAGCAGAACAATGGGGTATTCGCATTGATGGGGCACGATTTAACATGTTTCGTGAATCGGACCAACGAGCTGCCAGGTAACTACAACTGAAAGTCATACAGCGTCTCCGTATCATGCTACAATTATTGAATATATCCACTCCTCTCGGCTGCATGCTCCCATAATCGATTTTATTCCTGTCTTTAATAACTCATATAATCAGTTGCAGATCATTTTGACTGTGATTAATAAGGGATTTCAGTATGTTAAGAAAAGTCACTTTTCTGAGATTTGCATCCATTAATTCGTACTTTACTGGACTGGTGTATGTAGCTGAACATTTTTCAGTATATAACCGACCAAAAATCAGCATTTATGAACATAATTAGGCTTTAAGATAATAACTATGTTTATTATACCTCATGTTATGTTCGAAAACGGTCTCGCGTTTGTACACAGATTGCTTCAAACAAACATCGCAGAAATGTGCAGAGAATCAGGAAAGACTGGCAGAGAGATTTGGTATGATCTGGATCACTATAACCAGGGTTGTCAAACGGTTGATACAATGCATACTTTATCAGTAAGTACGCATTACTTCATTACATATCGGTACGCGCACTGCCAGTGTGAAAAATTTCTCTGTGTGACATATATAAAGTTCCAATAATTAGGAATGTGAATTCATTTATTTCGACCTGGTTATGCAGCGAGAGTATAATTCAATTTATGTAGGCAACAGTAATACTGAGAACATTTAGAGTTGGCACTGATTGGAAAGGCTAAAATGGAAACGTGTTTGTTTTAACCCATAAAAACAAGTTTGCTTAACTTTGAAATAACTAACTCTGTCGAGCTGGGGTGTAGATGTTTGTACTTTAACCCGCACTGCGAAAAATATTGTGTTGTTTTAACACAATTTGGTGTCAAAATGGCTTCAACACAAAATGGTTTGTGTTGAAATCAATATGGTTTTGCGTTAATATATCAACACAAAATTGTGTTGAGTTCAATACAAATTAGTGTTGATTCTTACACAATTTGTGTTATTTTCAATACAATTCTGAGGATAAGATGGCTTCAACACAATGTTTTTCGCAGTGCGTCGCCCTGCCATAGTAAAACTTGTGCTATAGCTTACGGATAAAAAGCATTTGTGAACTTTGGTTCGAGAAAAGTTAATACAATCAGCTTTTCTTTCAACTATACATTTCTTTTCCATTTCCAGGGTGTAATAAAGACGGCGTTACAAATCATCACAGGAAGCATGTCAGTTAACCAAGTGAACAATATTTTACAGTCCAATGGAGATCATTTGCGACCTATTGGGTACAAGAGGTCAGTTTAATATGTAGGCCAATAAATTTGATACCGGACCATACATGTAGAATCTTGTTAATTAACCTACGTATCAGCATACCGGTGTGAAAGCTAAGCATGTGGTCGGAGAAAGACTAGATTGGTCGGTCATGTCTATACCATATATTAAATGGAAGCAGGCACCATTTTTTCCGGTCATTTCGACAGCGTGATTTACACAATCAATAGTTAACAGCAGTCAATGCCGTCACTCCAGGTTTGCGAGTGTATTCATCTGGTTGTTTCGATTAAATATTTTTTCAATTGATTTTCAACTTAATTTTAGGAAGGGAAACTCACCATGCACAGATGATCACGATAATGCAAATGAAGATGAGCCTCTCAGACTGGACCAAGAAAAAGGGTATATTGTTCATGATATTTTGAAATAAATATGACAGCAATTATCATTAGCTTCACTCTATGCACAGCATTAAGATGTAAAGTCAATCTTCTCACACCGAAGACATCATATTCTGTGAAACATGCATTGATCATCTGCGGATCAGAGAAAGGTACATCATGTAATTCCCTCAATAACATGTGGAATGATTTAGCATCGAGAATTTTCAACACCCTAATCAGGATGTATAGTTATGCCATCATAATTAATTACAATCATTTGTAACGTCTTGCAGACCATTGCCAAGTACAGGCCCATCAAATGTGAAGGGTAACAACGGAAAGTTGCAGCGACTTGATACTGGTTTGATACTAGTCATCAGTCCATAAAGGTAAGATATACCAAAGAAGATATGTATGTTATATGTGAATTCAAGGCGCAGACACGGTGATACATTAAAAATAAATACAATTTATAGAAGCACTTAAAGATTGCGCAGGCATGTAATCCACAATAAAGTTGATTTGAGTTAAAACCGCAACTTACATGAAATAGTATGCCTACAATGAGATTTGAAACGTCTGAATGCCACTAAGTTTATTGGCGACCTGTGTATACCATACCGGTGTACCCCAAATCACATTGAAGCGGTGTAACTATTATCTTTTGCATGTGTCCGGTTACATATCGCTAATTAGTCGGATCCGTTCAAATAATAAGATTATTACGATTACGGAACTTCAGCATTCCTGGGTTCATGTAGATGTATAATCATGATAATTATATGAGAAGTTTAAGATCCGTGATTCTGTAAGAACTATAGCTACACAGAGGACATTTTAACACACTCTTCGGTGTCTTCTATCTCCTATGCAGGTGAAGAAAGTTATCGCATCACATTCTCATTTCTTACAATTACTGTAGCAAGAACAGACGAGGTAGTACTCTGTCCAAGTATTGGTTTACAAGTGGACATATGTAATTGAGGCCTTATAAAATAATGACTGGCGGCCGTTGGGTATGCCTGTTATATTCCATGCGCAGTCAAATTGTCCTATGTTAAACCGTACACCTACCGTATACCTATTGAGTTTCGCCCGAGTGAACGCCAATATATTATCTTCATATGCAATAGAGCACCGTTACATGAAAAACTGTTACCGAGTTCATACGGAGAGAATAAGTTATGTAAAGCGTGATATGTTATGAATTGTACTATTATTAATGGTAGCAGTTAATGACATGTTCCTACTCCGTGTTCATTTGTATATAATTTTTTCACTGTATTGATTCTTGCCATACCTGTGTATAATACCAAGGTCGAGCAATAAAGTATTGTATTGTATTGTATTATTATACGGAGTAAACTAATAACAGTCCAATGTGTTATACACACTGCAGAAAGAAAATAATACAAAAAAAACATATATATGCGGAACGACTTCGGAACCAAAACGCCTGCTTATGTTAGCTGATGTTATAGGAACTGTCCCGTAGGTTTATGAATAATGCAGACACGACAGTAATGGGGAAAAAATGAAAAGAAATCAAGATTTTCGCAAGGGGATCTCACTTGTCATCAGAGGACTATGACTACAGCCTCGCTATACCAGCCCAAAAGGATATGTGACGTTTACAAACGAAAAATTTATTTGTGATAGTAATAAAACCGGTATTTTTTCACGCCAAAACCTGACAAATAAGGTGTTTCTTGAAGTTTACGTACTGAACTATCCCCTTCGAAAAAAACTGAGATGTTCCGTCGCATGAAAATGGAGATATTTGATTAATCAAGATGTGCTCCCGGGCTTATTTTGGTATTTTGGGGCATTTACATGAAGGGTTTTTTCCTTTAGCAAAAATATGGCACCTCAAACCAAAACCATCTTTCCAGTAAGCACACTTCCTAATATTTTGTGTGACAAAATTATTTTGGTTTGGGGTGTCATATTTTTGCTTTAAGAAGAAAATCCTCACTGTAAACGCCTCAAAAATACCAAATCAGGTAGAGGAGCACATTTTGATCAATCGTATCTCCATTTTATATAACGGAGCATGGCAATTTTTCCGAGGCTGATATTCCAGTATGTACATGTAAACTTCTAGAAAAATCTGATTTGGCAGGTTTTGAATTGGAAAAAAAAATCAGCTTGATTACCATCACACCCAAGGGAGTTATTCCGGTATTGTCGTCAAATATCCTTTGTAAAGATGATATCACTATTGCCAACAGTTACATCTGCCCATTAATTCATTTCTAGGTTGCCTCCGAAGGTTTGCTGATGTTTGCCCTCAGGAACAAACTCGGGAGATAGGCAAAGAAACTGCTTGGCAGACTTATTCATGCTGATCTCACTATTCAGTTTGCCTGTTGTGTCAAAGAAGATGACACATCTGTTAAAGTTAAAGGTCGCTGACGTTTGTGCAAGGAAAGAAAGAGATCTGCCTGAAAAAATCAATGTGAGTACGGTATTCACATTCGTTTTCGCCCATAAATCAGTCTGTATTATATGGTGGCTCATGTACGACATGATATTATTTTGAGTTTTGTACATATTTTTTCAGTTATAGGTTTTTTTTCTTCTTTCCCCGGGGTGGAAAAGTATTCCCCTGGGTTGAAATCTGTTTGCACTCAGGTGAAAACCTTCTCATCCGGTTGAGCATGTCAAAAAACATGTCATGGAAGGACCAAAATGGAATTATCATCAACAGTTGGATAACCCAAATACGATGCGAATTTTCTTGATTTTCTGGGAAACACATGCACAGAACGAAAATGAAATTTGTACTATAAAAGTGAATAATACTGTTTTGTTTATGGTAGCCCACAACGCATATACAAACAGAATTGTACCATCTGGAATACATACATAGTATAACAAATTACTTCGAGTCATATTGCTCAATACTATATGGAGTCAAATAGTTTTAGACTTTATTTTATACTATGATGTTCCACTTGCTTCAACATCTCCCTGAGCAAATGTTTGACAATGGGCCAGGCACCCCAATCTCCATGTACAGCGGAGAACGGATGATCTCTCTCCTTGCAAGGCGCATGGTTAACAGACGTTTTCCAGTGCAAACATGCATCCTGGCAAGCAAGGTATATGAATATGATATTGGCTCTACGATTCAGTTTGGCTAGCGGATTACGTAATTGTTAAACGTTTGATGGATTCGGTATTTATCTTCAACCAGGGCAGGGGCTGTAATTTTGCGGTGTATAACTTGATATCACTGCCTCGCCATACCAGTATAATGAATGTTACTGTTGTTAGCATGTTAAATTTCTGCGGGCTAGATTATCTGATGTAATGTTACACACGTCCAATTTGCAGAATAAACAAGATATGGGACAGTATATAATTGTGGTCAGGTGTAAATCACGGAGGTTAAAGATTTGTTTACAGAACGGCATACAGAGGATTAGTTCAATCAGCACATTTGACGCGGTGGATCTAGCTCTATATAACCTCATAATATATAGCCTTTATATCAAATTCATGGATAGTCAGGTACCAACGAAAATTACTTTTCCAGAACAAACTTCACCCTGTTTGCCAATCGATCGACTGCGGGAAGAAAATCATTATTTTAGAAACACGTGATTATGTTACACGAATATGAACAACCTTTTTCTGAAGTTAAACTTGTTCCTTGTAAAGACATGGAAACAGTTATGAGTAAATGTTGAGAAACTATGAATCTTATCTCTTTCATGTACATACAATGTATGTGGTCATGTATTATTATTTTACAGGTGTATGTTTTACTAGTATTGCCGTATTCTGATTGGAGATTCTGTAAGACATATATATCTTCTGTGGAATGTCGCTTGAATTAAAACTCAGATGTTAATTATAAACAATTTTTATCCAAAATAGTATTTTTGACTCTTTTCTGAAATTTCAGACGGCAATTAATTTTTAATTATGACGGTCAATAAGTTATGTGCGTGATAAATGTGATATTTGTCATGGATGGTTGATTATATTTGTGTTTGGCAAAGGGGATACTTTCACGCCTTAGCGGTCTTACTCATTCGTCATCTGCATCTTTTCTTCTTTTCACAGATGAGATTTTTTTGTCATCTACTGGGAGCATCTGAAATACTTCCACACAACACCATAAATGGTAGGCTAGAAATGGAAACAGCTGCAGTGGGTAGTCGATCACCCGCGGGGGACCAGTCATTGACAAGCCGTTCAAAGTTAACCAAGGCGACATCTGCCGGAAAGAAAGCATCGCATGCAATCGTCCTTTCAGAAACTTCTGCTATTTGCGAAGAAATAAGGAAGTACCATTCCATAAAACCAGACACGAACTTGGATTTTAATGGGATCGACCATGCAGAAGCCACACACCCACTGTTCAACAGAAAATATACTTATGGAAGCCAAGTAGGAGAGTCGAGCTCAAAGTCACAGTTCGTGAATTCTGTCGTCGTCAATTTGAAAGACGAACAACTAGTCGGCCGGATTGTCTGTTTAGCTACCGTCACGTGCAAATCACCAGTAGTAGAAGAGCAGCTGGCCAAGGTTTCCTGGCTCGGTCCATGTGTATATGAGAAGCCATTGCGCTTGTGGAGATGCGGAGCAGGACCATGCAGGAAGAACCAGTGGGTTCGACTGAAGGAACTTTCCAGACCACTGGCATTTGTCTATGATAAGTCAGATATGTGGATCTTGAACTTCGTAGAGTTCTACTTTTTTCACAGAGAAGAAATCATGTGAGTTCATTTAATCACTGTCATCTGTCTTCGAGTCGATATTACATCTACCGAACTGTTCAGCTCTTCGAAATGAAAAAGAATTGGACAACTGGGACAACCTGTCCGATACATTCTTCGTGTCTACCTTATCTGTTATATGCCAATAGTCATCAATATGCCCAATCTAAATGAATTAATCAGATTGCAAGATGCTCTTCTAGAGCTCATTGTCGAAATCTGTCGGATAGCTCTGTCTGGTTAAATCAGCTTTATTGTTTTTTGTTTCCTGTATTGTTTTCCTCTGTGATTATTTCCTTCCGTCCAAACCCAAAATTTGGGGTTATTATCACCCTCTCGGATTTCGTACGGTGTTTCATCTATTTCATTCTTAAATTCTCAGCGTCCATCAAGTGGGCGAATTTTCGTCTCGACTCATTATTTTTGTCACGATATCGTCGGGCTAAACTGTTCAACGCAAATATTTAACCGACAACTGGTAGCAATAGGTACGGTCTTGATTGTATTATATTAGCGGTAAACCGTATATTTGTACGGCCATATTGGATTTTATGAAGTATACAATTTCGATAATATGGAACATCAGTATATTTGACTGACATATCATGGGATTCGTCGTTAGACCGAAGTTTATCCCATTCATATCAATCTGTTGAATAAATAATATATGTCGGCCAAGGTGCTCGCCTTATCTTGTCTTGTGTCCTTTCTGCATTGTAACAGTAAGATCACTGCTGAAAAATTGACGTGTCCTCCTTCACATATCAAAAATCACAATTTATACAAAATCTATTAGTATTCCCAAAATTTTGCAGACAAACCATGATTTGTTCCATCTTTAAGTGCGCCCCGCATATATTTCAATTAAAAGTGTGAGTGTGAGTACCGGCAATTTGTTGGCAACATGAAAGGGACAGACAGTTCACACAATGCTGTGGGATCAAGTGTGTCCGTGGCCTCCAGTTTTGAATAAAACACAACCGCACTGTGGTGGTCTAATGGTTAGAGCGTCGGCCTCGTAAGCGGTAAGTACTGGGTTCGATCCCATGCCGGGTCATACCTAAGACTAGAAAAATGGAACTTGTTGCTCCCTCGCTTACGCTCAGCATTAAGAGGATAGAACAAGGACTGGTTCGCTCGGTGTCAGTATAATGTGACTGAGTGGGGTGTCATGTCTGCCTACGGCATGATATTTCAGTGTGACAGCACTATAAAATGACAGCATTAGATCTGCTCTTTTACAAGTAGGAGGGAGTGAATAGGGTTTAACGTCGCTTTCAACATTTTTTCAGCTATATCACGACGGGGAAGGGAAGGGAGGGGAGGGGGAGACGTCCTTGTCACTGTCGTGATTGTAAAATCGCACGCTTTGTGTGCTGCTTTGCAAAAAAAAAATGAAATTCAATCTTTCTAATTTAACATTCGCGTGTAACCGGGATATTGACAAATCAGTACTTACCCAATGTTCATAGCACAAACTGAACTATAGTGGTCATTGTTTTTCCTCGTCTCGCTCTGGGCATACAGGTGACTCGTTATCATGTCATTGCTGTCATCCTCAACGCGAATATGAGATGTCCGGCTGTTGTCTCGGACATGAATCCTTAGCGACTGGTCATTGTCGTCGTTCTGAGTATGGTCATTTGATCGCACGTCATTCTTTTGGCGTTGATCATTTGGGCCCAGGTCATGGTCCTTGTTTTGGTTTTGATCATTTGGTGACAGGTCATGGTTGTTGTCTTGTTCTGGATCTTTTGATGACAGGTCATGGTCATTGTATTGGTTTTGATCATTTGGTGAAAGGTTATGGTCGATGTCTTGGTCTTGATCTTTTGATGACATGTCATGGTCATTGTTTTGGTTTTGATCATTTGGTGACAGGTCATGGTTGTTGTCCTGGTCTGGATCTTTTGATGACAGGTCATGGTCATTGTATTGGTTTTGATCATTGTTTTGGTTTTGATCATTTGGTGACAGATCATGGTCTTTGTTTTGGTCATCATCATTTGATGCCAAGTCATAGTTCTTGTTTTGGTGTTGACCATTTGATGCCAGATCGTGGTCGTTGCTTTCGTCTTCGTCACTTGATGTCAGGTCATGGTACTTGGTTTTGTCTTGATCATTTGATGCCAGATCATGGTCGTTGCTTTCGTCTTCATCACTTGATGTCAGGTCATGATACTTGTTTTTGTCTTCATCATTTGATGCCAGATCTATGTGGTTTCGCTGGTCTTCATCATTTGATGCCAGGTCATATTCGGTGGTTTTGTGTTCATCATTTGATGCCAGATGAATGTGGTTTTGCTGGTCTTCATCATCTGAGGTCAGGCCATGGTCCTTGTTTTGATCCTGATCAGTTGATATCAGGTCAATTTCGTGGTCTTGATCTTGATCATTTGATGTCAGATCCTGGTCTTTGTTTTGATTTTGATCATCCGTTGACATGTTAGCGTTGTTATCCTCCACTTGATTATCTGATAGTATTTCAGTGTTATCGCCCGCGATTTGATCAACCGGATGCGGGTCATTGTGTTCATACTCGAATTGAACATATATTGGGGCGTCACCGACATTGTCCTGGACCTCATCCTGGGCCCATGAATTCAACTGTGAATCATCTTGGGCGGGCTGACGTACCCCACAAATGCAAGGGCATGTGCCCTTGGGTTTTGGTCTGTAAAAAGGCAGACGTCGAATGTTAAAGCGAGGAATAGTAATCCACTATATGAATCATTTGATTATATCTATGCATGGAGGCAGAAATGGATACCTCCATGATCTATGCAATACGTTAGATTATCACGCATGTCAAATACGCTCGAAGAATAGCCTTTTTGTCATTAACATTTTGTATAAACGTTTTGTTGTTTTAGTATAAAGGATATGTGACGACAAAACGAGAAAAACTTCCTGTGTGTGTTTGTAATCAAGCTGATTTTTTTTTCAATCCAAAACCTGCCAAATGAGATTTTTCTAGAAGTTTACATACTGAAATATCAGTCTCGAAAACATTGCGATGCTCCTTTTTATAAAACTTGAGATATGATTGTGCTCCCCGGCCTGATTTGGTATTTTTGGTACTTTTACAACGAGGACTTTCTCTTATAGCAAAAATATGACACCTCAAACCAAAATAATTTTGTCACACAATATAGTAGGAAGTTTGTTTATTGGAAAGAGGCACGAATGGTTTTGGTTTGAGGTGTCATATTTTTACTATAGGAGAAAACCCTTCATGAAAATGCCCCAAAGTATCAAAATAAGCCCGGACCATCTCAGTTTTTTCGAAGGGGATATTTCAGTATGTAGACTTCAAGGAAAATCTTATTTGGTATGTTTTGGAGTGGAAAAAAAAATCGGCTTTAATACCGTCACACACAAAGGAGTTTTTCGTATGTAAACGTCACATATCCTTTAAAAACGTATGTCGCGTAAAGTTGTACCTATCCCGCAACATTAATGTTCATCCCATACGGCATGTATAGTAAGTATCGAAGGGGCACATAGAATATCGTGCGTGTTTTTTCAAATCTTCTCACTTGAAAGGTGTGGAATGTTTCAAATGATGCCGTTGATTTTTCACTCTGTTTCTCAACCTCTGTCGTACTTTCTTTCGCCAACTTCTCAGAATGAGGAATTCTGTCACCACCTACAGAAAGAATTATCACGAACGTTAAACTTGAAGCACATCCAAGCTACACACTATTAGCGATCTTCAATATGCATTTCATTCAGAGTGGTGGAAGGGGGGGGGGGCGGGGTCAGTCATTTTCGACTAAGATTAAATCGTTGTCAAAGGGATTATCTCATCGTCGTCATTCTACGTTCTTTTCTATTTAGAGATCTAAGTGCAACTGATGTTCTACAACTATTTGTAGTAAAACTCAATATGATCTGTTATTTCATTTTCATTCGTATTCTAATAATCTGGATTATCCACTGTGCCTATGGTGGCATTCGTTCCCACAATATTTACTAATCACTAGGATACAATTGATACAGCATCGTGATGACTGTATGAGGTATTAACCATTGTTGACTACTGTGACACTTTACATGTAGCATGTAGGCTTTATGATTAAGCCGTTGACATTAGAACCTTGATTTTTGGCATGGACGTGCATTTGGGGACTGGTACCAGCAAGTTCTGAGCTGACCTACTATTGATGAAAATTCTGGTGATTTTTGATGAAAATAACTGGTGATTCTGACTTGGGCTGTGCCCATCTTGATATAGGCAGGATTTCAACGGGCGAGGGAGAGGGGATTTCCAAGATTTCTGTGCGCGTCGGAGTCCTAATGCCTACCCTACTTCGTATGTCCTGTGACGTGAGTCACACTGCCATGTTAACAGGTAGGCTTTGTGATTAAGCGATTTTGAGTCTGCGAAAAACCGTGAGTTATCATTTCCACCAACATTTGAAAAATGCCACCGACTTAAACTTTGCGCATACTCATCCAGTCATCAATCGACTACGAAATAATCATTGTTATCTAATATCGGCCTTGTCAGTTAGACGATATTTCCGAAGTTTTATGGCAATTGAACAAATATCCTGAAAAAGGTGGGTTAAATTTGGGGGAGGTGGAGCCACTTTTGTTGAGGTGTTCATATGCATTAGGAGTGTGATAAACAAAGTAGCTAATTTCCACAATTTCTGTCGGGACTCGAAGTATCCCACAGTCTGACCCATCTTGTACTATAGTGCTCGCTTTTCAGGTCAAATACTTTAAAACATATAAATGCATTGACTCCTTTACACGGGTCAGTCATGTGACGTTATGAAGCTGGATTAGGGGCAAATACACGATGAATGAAGTAAATGTGCCAAGGATATAGGTATTTAATGATATGCGATATTCTTCTGGCGTAATGACTTGTGAAAATGAAATATCGCTATCTTTTTTAAGATTATTCCTTTAAGAAAAAGAATATATTCCAGTTGCAATAAAGGAAATATTTACTTTAGCGACAAATTCTGCAATGAGTACAGCCATATTGCAATGAGTAGCCGTAACTGCTGTGAACGAAGAATTTTGCGTTATTGGGTCTATTTCGAATAGACCAAGTTTAGATCCCTTGTATAAATGCTCATTCGATGAAGCGCACGTCCGTGAATGAGTGGTTTAGTCTGTTACTGAATCAGCAGAGGTGAGTGTAGAAATCTGTTTCATAGGTTTAAAATTGTTCGGTTACCGAACACAAACGATCAGTAGAACAACACACTTGTAAATGTGAAATACACACCAATTCAATAGCCCTGAACAGTTGGTCGCTCCCCTTGCTTGTTCTGGCATTCTCAAATGGGTATAAGAGAGTGGCCGCGCTCAATGACCTCTGAAAAATGACAAGAGCAAACGCAATGTAATAATCACGTGTTTTGGTAATTTGAATCCTTCGCATTGCCTAATACCCCCGGAGTCGTATAAAGGAAATGCAGGAATTCTGTTTTAGTCCAAATCAAATTGTTCATCACCCTGCGGGACTCGGTCCAAAATGGGTACATGTCACTGCCAGGCACAATATCTTTCGAATGACGTTTTCACAATATCTCTACGTCGCGTGGTTATCGAGTTAACCACGCTTGAATTTGTACAAGAAGGAGATTGGTTTAAATTGTCATTTGTCAAAGTGTGGATTAAGGAGATACAGTGTAAATTGTCATTTCTCAGCGACGAGCAAAATAATAAGATAAAAATTCTAGTGTATGACTTAAACTAGGGAGCACCGATCTTATTTTATCCTCGCGAGTCAGTTTATCGATCGATCTGTTAGGATCGATACACCGTCTTTTGGGTAGTTACAGATAACAATTCTGGATATAAATAGATAAAGGAATTTTCTCTAATCGAACCATTCAGTGAACGCGCTAAGCTAGATGATTATGCCAATCCGCTGCGAAGTATGATATGTGACTCACTCTGACTGGTTATATATATATATATATAGTTGACTCACCTGAAGACATGAGTACTCGTATGTCCCTCTCCTGAAATATCTTCCCGCATTCTCCTGATCTTGGTTTTCTGTCTTAATTACAATAACCAAATAATGATACTAGTTCTACATGTATGAATCTCGCGAATCACAAGGCATATTCGAAGCCTTCGTTTATCAGAAATCACCCGATATATAACACAAAACCGACATTCATAGGCAATAATTATCTTTTTAAATTTGGTCCAAATACTGTTATATGGAAAATGGAATAGGTCTTTGGATTAAGGACGCGGATATTATGGACGACTGCTGGATTATGATTGACGGACTAGACGCTTGTAATTCCTATCAACAACAAATGTCCACGACTGCATCAGACAAACTGGTCGCTTCTAGATATATGTCTTACTAATGTATTACATTCTCATGGATTATCACACTTGTGCATAGCATGGCGTATGAAATGTTTTTTTTGTTTTTTTTTTGTTTTGTTTTCTTTTTTTTTGTCTTTTTTCTTGTACATATGCACGCTCTACCTGTCTATTCTGTTGTATATACTGTAGCATTCACTACCGATTACCACCAAATCAGTACTTATTACTACACACTTGACCTAACCACTGTGTCATTTATAAATAAATCTTCTGTATGTGGGGAGAGGGGTCTATATAGGCTTTGCCTGTTCTCCAATCCCCATTTCCATCATGTTTACACTATGGAAATAAAATACTGTTTAAACTAAAATCGTGCTTTTAGTTAAAGTTGGGTTATGGAAGCATGTACAAATGCCGATGATATGATATAAGCTAGGGTACGTCTCTTACCCATTTCATTCTTGAGTAAGACAACCTTATATTATACATGCGATACTTTCGGTCCTCCAATCTCGAAATACTCATATTCAATCAATTTATTCATCCAAGAAAACAGAAGTTAATATTACATATACCAATAACAATCTCGTGTTGCGATTCTTGCCCTCTGTATTTGATCAAATGTAAGTGAATAACTCATCACACTTACCGATCGGGAATTATATTCCGCATATAATCTACAGATTACATTCTATTATGAGGCCTTTTCCGATATAATGTAGATATATTATTAGCTAGTAACATTTTGTAAAAATATTTATTTTCTTTACCAAATCTCTGCATTAGTGCAGTAAGCTTCTTCCAAACAATTGACAGATGTGGGTATGTTATTCACAAATTTGGATATTAAAGCATTAGTGGGTTAAACCAGTTTTGGTCTTTATATTATTTCAGGTTGAATGGACACTGCTGAGTACATATCTTGAACATGAATATCTTGGATGTATTAGTTGATGTTAAACCGATTCATTGTAACTACTTATCTGAACACGAATTAATTGCGACAGTTTATCAGTGTTGGCCCGCATATATATATATGTGCTAGGGTACGTCTCTTAACCATTTAATTCTTGAGTAAGACAACCTTTTATTACATGTGATACTTTCGGTCCTCCAATCTCGCCATACTCATATTCTCTCAATTTATTCGTCCAAGAATAACAATCTCGTGTTGCGATTATTGATCAAATGTAAGTGAATATAAACTCATCATACTTACCGATCGGGAATTATATTGCGGAGAAGATGCGACAGGGAAGAAGGATCGGCATATAATCTGTAGATTACATTCTATTAGGAAGCCTTTTTCGATATAATGAATATATATTATCGCTAGTAACATTTTGTAAAAATATTACTCATATTTTCATTACCAAATCTCTGTATTAGTGCAATAATCTAGCCACTTTAATTAAATTTCCCAAAAAGTTATTTTGTTGTTCCAAAACAAAGTTCTATTTGTGCGACTGTATTATCGGCATTTTCCTTTTATAAAATACACAGTTATCTTCTGTTAATAAGAGAAAGCAAACTCAACAAAATACAGCATAAGACAAGCGAATATTTAGACAGAGGTGTCAGCTGGGTAGCTTGTTATACTATGCGCAGTGCATCGTGGGAGCGAGACGTGAATCGTCCCATTACCTATATCAGTAAAATACAATAGACCGGTTGATTTCGGCTTCTATCGGTTAGGAAAGCCGGTTTCAGCCATGTCAGGCCAACCAGAGGACGAACATTCCTCTATCGGTTGGACACTTCGATAAGATGTAATGTGATCTTCCTGGCTGTAGAACTAAAGAAATCGCCGTGATGTCCATGTCAGGATTAGCGGAATTTCGCCAAACAGGATTATGAGCGACCAATAACTTCCAACGTCGAGGCGCGGATGACCGAGGAGCTTATCGGGATTTCGGCTCATTCGGACCGACAAACGGCTATGGGTGACTTGTAATATCTCCAGTTTATCTGGGGGGTTAATATTTTAATGGTGTTTCAAATACCAACGTAAGTAACTGAGCTATCGATTTTAAATAGGTAGATAATAAGTTACGGAAAAGCCGATATAATCCAACTGACGGGTGTAAGAGCCAACATTGGTAATGGCGAGCGATTCAGACCAAACTCTGACTCATAGTGTGAGTCTTCACGGATTGTTGGTCAGTCTAGGGCTGGGTTTCTTTGAGAAAAGACATGTTATTCGGGTGAACGGAGGGAGAATTTTAACTGGAGATATTTTAGCTCTCTATTGCTCTGGGCTTTGTTGGCGGGGCACACCACTGCAACAACTGTTTTCAGAAGTAGAATTTATTTTGTTTCGGTCAAGGTGGGTCATTTTTTGTACTCCTCTCGTATCGCGTACCCCACTCCCATGTGTTTTTGGCTGTCCTTCCATTGTTGTGTAGTTCTACCTGACGAGTCTTCAGTCAAAAGGAGACAATTCTTTACTCTGAAACTTACCATACTATACCCTTGGGTCAAGTTCTACCAGACAGTGTGTTGCTAGTGTGGAAATAGTGACTACATTTCCCTCGATCCGTTCTGTATTTTCTTTTTCTCTCCCCTCTCTTGGATCAGTTCAGGAAATTCTGTCGTTTGAAATTTAACTCAATGGGAACTTGCCCATCTTTCATTTGTGAGCGGTTTGAATGGCGGAGTGAAGGTTGTTCATGATGTTTGACACTATGGGGGTGATGGAGGTTTGAGAGAAGCAGATTTGGAATTATTTTGAGAATACAGGGAGAAAGCTGTTTCTTAGGATTGAAGTGGACATGAAGGGTTGAGATTTCCTCAGGTATGGAAATAAGTTTCACGGAGTGGTTTGGTTACAATTCAGAGACCGGTTTCGAATGTTTCCGGTTTCTGGGTTCCACTAAACTAGATACCGTATACCATTCTCCTTTGGTGAACATGGAAGATTTAGGGTCCATTGATGTGTCAGTGGCTATAGAGGAAGCACTGCAAAAATTGAAAGGAGTGGGAAGTAGTCGAAGTGCATGTCGAGTAGAAGAAATCATTGGATCATGGAAATTGGAATAACGACCCATGGGATGAGTTAGATAAAGAGGGGGGCCAATTGCATGAGAATGCTGGGGTAAATGGGCTGCGGTTAGGTCAACTGGACGCTCGAATGGATCGGGTTGATGGAGCAAGAGGTATTAGATTCAAGGACTGTGGTCGTATTGCCTAGTGCCCCAAGCAGAGAAGGGTCAGGTATTTCAGCACTTGCGACATCTGATCAGACAGCACTGGTCAGGCGGACCCAACACATAATGTTGTTGTGAATAACATACCTGAACAAATGGTTGAGGGTGGGGATGGAGCCTATATGTGATGTGCATCCTCGTCCTTTACGCGATGCTGACCGCCAGCTTCCTCGTCAGTACGAGGCTATACACTGCGTGTTGTATTGCCACCTCGGTCCGTACTAGTTGGACCGTTCCGCATCGTCACCAGTGGCATTCAACGAAGTCATGTAGGCGATTGGGGACGATATCCAGATGGCAAGGAGAATCCACCAACCGGTATTCTGTCCAATATCCGCCACCCCATCATGGTGGTCATCAATGTTGGGGAGTCGGAGAGTAGTTCCCCGGCACGGTCCCGCGAGCTGCATCAAGCCCCGCCATAAATACTTGGCGATTGACAGCAGGGCGAAGCCGGGAATCTCTCGGGTAAAGCCTGTCGCCGCCAAGGTTGGAGGACGTTTAATGTTGGGGACTTTTCCTGATATATGTAAGGCAGTAGAGGGAGGGATAAATAAGAGGTCTCCTCGCCCTCGGCCGTCGCGGTTCTTCCGACCACCGCGACTCTGCTACTCGTGCTAGGTTGTCATCTTCGCCCATTCGGTTGACTGGTGCATTTCAGCGAATGACCAGTTTGAGAATGCTAGTTCGGCAGATCTCATTTTCTATCTCTGATTTTCACTGTACTGCAGTAGTGACACCCTTGAAGGGCGACATGTTGCTAGGTTTCTATTTCCTCTCAGCCTATGGGTGTGGTGTAGATTTTAGAGATAAGGTTTTGCTTGTTAGGGAGATGAAGGTTTTCGCAGTTTGAGATTTTATAGAGTGGTGAATTGTTTAATGTGTGCTCCATTTCGCTCTGCCAGTGACTATTAAATGGTGAAGTTAGTTGATGGGTTATTGGTGGCGCATTTTGTTGTATGCGTCTAAAGAGATATAGTATGGAGTGTCAGCTTTATGGGGATATGTTGATGTGTGCCATCACGTGTATGCAGTGGTGGATGTCTTGCATTTTGTTTTGATTTTCTATGTGAAATTATCTGAATCGGGGATTTGATTTGGTTTCGTTGTACAGGATGTTTATTTGAAGCATTGTGAAATTCAGGGAACAAGAAAAATAAATAAAGATCTAGACCCAAATTGTTGGCAATGTGTTAGGTAATGTAATGTGTATTTCGAAACTATTGTTGTTCTAGAATTATGGTGTGTGTTGGAGAACTGGTGTGTGTTCGGGAGTTGGTTGTTGTTCGAAGACTGTGATTTGCGCAGCGGCGTTGTACGTGTAGTGTGTGAAGAACTTCAGTGTGTGTCGAACATTGTGGTTTGCGCTGCGGCGTTATATGTGTAGTGATGTTATGGGAGAATATGATGCGTTGTGATGAGCTGGGCGTATTCACGTATTCGCGAAGAACTCCGTTGTGTGAACAATATGGTTTGCGCTGCGGCGTTAAATGTGTAGTGTGTTATGGGAGAATATAATGTATTGTGATGATCTAGGTGTGTTTAAGTATTCTATGTGAGGGAATATGTGTGTGGGGAGATTCTGTGTGGGAGGTATGCGCGTTAATTGCGTTTCTGTGTGACTCCAGTTGAGATTTAATAACTGTGTGTTCTTTGTGGGGTTGTCTTTGTATCTTAAGTTGTGTGGTACGTCCATCGAAGTCTATGTGAGATTAAGTTTAATTTATGGGGTGACTTGGAGGAGATACAGTACGAGAATATGTAGTGCGGTTAGCCTTATCGAAGAGCTGGGGTTAAGGGAGAATAGGACCGGTCCTTCTCCATCCCATGTCTTCGTCCTGGATTCCTTGGAGTTTTCTCTGAACCGTCGTACAATGCGTGTTTTAATTTATCGTGAATTCAGTGGGGCAAGACAGCCACCACGCGGAGAATATCTAAAAACGGTTTTGTATGGTTATGATCTCGAAGCTATTCTATGGTCTCAACCCTTTTCTATTTATGATTTCAATGATTGTTCTGTGGATGTGTGTGAGCTTGATACCTGTGGAGGTGTAGCAGTTATGGTCATGTTCTTCCTCCACAGATGTTCCTCTGGTGGAGTGGCCATTTGCCGGGATCGGTGTGCGCTGGGTCGTCGTGCCTGCTGTGCACGCTGACCGTTGGCTCGTACATTTGTCCCTGTAGGCTCTTTTCTTTGGGAATTGTTGACCGCTCATGAAGGTGAGCCTTGAAATTATTAGGGGGAGAGAGAATGGGGAGCCCAATTTACCATCTGAACAGCTGGTGGTTTAGAGTGTTGTCCCAGTCGTGGAGTGTACGGTATTCTGGCGTTTATTGCGGCCATGTACGTAGTTTGTAGGCTGCCCGGGGATTACATTTTTGAGAATTGTAATGATCAGTCCCATGAGGCTGACCATTAGAGTAAGAATTTTAGTGGGTTTGGTATAATAATAGAAAGTCTGTCAACGAGGCTGGACCAATGAGATGGTTACCATTTTATTGGAGTTGTGTATTTTTAGGGGGCAGTGTACTTTTGTACACTGCATGTTACGGATTTTGATGCATGTGATATAACATGAGGAATTCTCTTCTTAATTTCGTATTTTAGTAATTGTTGGCAGCGCTTGAACGGCGAATGCCTGGGATAGGGAAAGGTTCTAGCAGGGCAAAGTAAGATCTTCAACAAAAAGAAAACGGGGAGGAGTGATGTAGAGGTAGCTATCGCCTGGGACTTCTAATCGCGGACATGCCGAAACGAACCGTATTTGTTAGGAGATCGCATGACTTTATCCGAAGGTAGAAGCCCGAAGCGCTTCGTAGCATGGGTTATTCGTGAGGTTTCTTTGAGACATGACGTGTTATTCGGGTGGATGGAGGCAGAATTTTAACGGGTATATTTTAGCTCTCTATGACTCTGGGTGTTGCGAGGTGGGGCACACCACTGCAACAATATAATGGAAATATTTTTGTATGTCAACGACAGGTAATCAATGAACTATGTTTCGATCGGCAGAGGGATTAAATCGTCACCATCTGCACATGACCTAGTAAATACTACCAGGCAGATACGTATATGCCGTACGTAGGTCCTTCTGGAATATTACCATCCAGAAATAGGTAGTTAAGTAAGTCAAAATTGCAATCGTCTCTCTTGTAATAGACCACTCTTGAGAGAAAGCCCCGATCATTCTTAAAATGCATAGGTCCAGATATGATGTTCCGTCTGATCTATCGCTAGTTTCTTTCAAATCTAGGGAAAGGGGAGAAATAACCTCATATAGGTCGTATCCAATGCTAGGAGATTGTCTAAACAGCGTTTGGCGACTGAGGAGGAACGCGCTTTGGAATTGTTATCTTTTACCAATATCTGCATTTAGGCGTATTCATACGAGAACAGATATAGCTCTGCCAAACGTGGTGCACAATGTGAATCCATTTCTATACGATGTTGGTAATACGGTATTGCCGGATTTCAAATAGATAATGTTAAAGAGAAATTTAAGCAAATCTATAAACAAAGAAATATCCCGAGAATGATTATCCTTTTCGTGCAGTAGAACTGAAGAAATAATTATGGCTTATGACGCTAACATATCACAGATCAGCTTCATTGATCACCGAGATAATTAAGGAACTAAGGTGTTCAATAAGGCCTTGATGAGGAGTATTAGTATAGAAATCCCAAGTAGAAAAATGTCTATATGCCATGTGTCCTTTTCTAGTTCTTCAGTATCCATGCATTTGACATTGAATTTCTTGAAATGACAGCTAAAAAAATCTCCCCAAATGATCTACAGCTTGCGGGTCTCTTCTTAGCAAAGCAAAGATTCACTAGTATAACTTCTGGATCCAGCTATAAATCTAGCTTTGCAGGGTATTTTGGGAGTTCAGTACATTTTTGGAAAATCGTTATTAGTGGTGGGAAGAGAAATCTCTTTCGTTGAGAATCGGCTCGTGTTTGTGGAGCATATCCGTAGTTGATACGGAAGCAGGTTGAATAGCTATACTTAACTCATGAAACTGGCACCCCTGCTACCGCAGGTCAGCATTTCTATCAATAGCACATTATTACCGAAGGGTTCTTGTTCCCCCTCCCCACCCAGCCAATAGTTACAGGATCGCAATAATGCAAAAATGCCAAGATTTAATGCAAAATTGCCAAAATTGCAAAATTGCATATAAGCATTCATGGTCTGCTAGCATGCAACGCTTCATGGCCATGAGATCGCAATCCGACGCAACAGGACGGGATGCAATATTGGTTATAAATGATTCCAAACTGAATCTAATTGTTTTCATTGAACTTTACCGCTTATCATGTTTTGTTTTATGCTAATTGTGTTATTGTTGGATTTTGATCTATTTGTTTGTAAAGCGAGATGCTCAATATATTGTGTTCGAAGAGCAGTATAGTGGAAAAACCGATCAACAGCATCTAGCGTAGGCCTACATTCATCATAGTATTTATTATATTAAGGGGGATGTATACGCTGTTATAAATCACACCGTAAATTCACAGTTAAATGTGCTGGCAGAAAAGGTGCCAGTACATTCAACTGTAAAATTATGTTACTCCGTATTCTACAATTACCGCTTTTTGACAGGCTTTGAGCTGTAAAATGTTGCACCGTATTTTATAATTACAGTTTATTGACAGGCATTCAACTGTATATTGAGCTGCACTGTGATTTACAATTACCGTTTTTTTAACAGCCTTTAAACTGTATGATTACGGAACACCATTGTCTACAATTATCGGTTCCTTGGCAATGTAGGTCATTGAAGAGCTGAAATGGTCATTGCTCTTTCGCGTATTTCAGCTATTAGTATTTACAAATGAGGTCACCACAAGTTTCGTAAATAATCACGAAGGAATCTGTGAAACTATTACACGAATAGTAGGGCACAACTCAAGTCAGATAAAACTAAACCAAGCAGTACTATAGACCGAAAATTACAGTTAGCGTCCCAGTGCGTGATCATAATGCTCTGACTGTTGTATCGTACAACGAAGGTGTTGGATTTTCCTGCAACTTGGCGTTTCGTGTACAAAGATCTCAACCTCCTTTCAGAGAGGACAGAATTTTTTTGTGATGTGTGTACGCAGTTTACCCATTCCAGCACCCATTAATGGCAACTGAAATATCACAGTTCAATTTACAGATTAATGTGTTTACGATTAAGTTTTGGCCTACTGTAACTCCAACACACAATTACTGTGAAATAACGGTAATTTATAACAGTGTACACGAAAGTCTGATTACTCAAATTTCCCCACCCGTTATCAGCCTTTTTGAATTTTTTCCCCAATAACGCATAGTATGGTCGTGAAAATCACTCACTTGTCAATCTCGGCACGAGGAAGATACTGAAAGAAGTAAAATGAAACCTAATGATTTCATATTTACATTTATTTTCTAAGCATGTTAGTCAATGGGACTGGCAATCAGACTAAGCCCAGTTAAGTATAAGTATAACTTAAGTTAAGTTCTCCTTTCAAGATCTTCCTCGTGTCGAGGTTAACAAGTGAGTGAATTTTCATGACCATACTCTTAAGGCACTGGGAAGAAATCGTCAAAAGATAGACAAGCGGTGGGGGATTTTGAATAATGTAATAATAATAATTTGAATAACATATTGATATGCATCGTTCTCACAATTTCAATACATATATATCTAAAGAAAAAACGTAGTACTTGGCAGTTTTTAATTACTTAAAGTCTTACTGTACTTAATTACTTACTTATTTACTCAGCATTTACAAAAGATGAGAAGAGTTCGTTAATAAATGTATTATAATAATGCTATCTATCAAGAAAGAACTGTAAATGCTGACCTATTTTTCTGTGTTAATCTTGGAAGATATATTTTGTCATTTAGAATGTGATCGTATAACAGTATTTCGTTATTTTGGGATTAAACTATTTTAGTATAGCACAGATTCTAGTGCAGAAAATTTGGTCTAGTCCCGAGGAGAATTCGAACCAGCTACCCCCAGAGTAAGGCACCTAATCGCCAGCACT
The DNA here is from genome assembly GCA_036873755.1 of Hanleya hanleyi. Lineage (NCBI taxonomy): Eukaryota > Metazoa > Mollusca > Polyplacophora > Lepidopleurida > Hanleyidae > Hanleya > Hanleya hanleyi. Next base: position 24,794 of record JAVTVY010024477.1, read on the forward strand.
GTATGTAGGCGATCTAAACCACTCGGCCAACGGGCTTCACACAAAAACAGGAGGTAGCAGACCGGTAGTCTTGAAAGCGAACATACATTACCCCTCTAATGGTCGTTCATTTTCTGTACTACAGAGAGAGTAATCCCAAAGTAACGAAAATACTGTGTTAATCTTTGTTATACTGATGGACATGGTCGATATTGTTGAAATAAACTTATATATTGTGAACAAGGAGTATCTTGGTTATATTTGTTTACATACAGTTTATTATTTCATATTTTATTAGTTTTGCATCCTACTAACTCGAATAACATAAGCTCATTCTCAGCTGAGTATGCTTGGACTCTGTATGTAGGACGAGTTGCAGCGAAATACGTATACGGCTGTTAAATTGCTAGAGAAGATCCACTGCGTAGCAAACTCCGCAACGATATGCCCACTTTTGCCCCAGAATCTGACAGACAATCAAGCCAGGGAGTAGATGAGCCTGTGCAAAACGCTTATCCGGTTTAATGTGCAGAAATCTGATCGGGGTCCCGTCTCACAAAGCGTGACGTAACCTGGTTGGTGGATATATTGATTATATAAGTCATCATAGTAGCTACGTGGAACGTCGCTTTTGCACGCTTGGAGAATCTGGCCACCGCGGACCTTCTCCCCAACCACCTCACAGGGGTATGGCAATTCCCCCACCACCAGTCAGATTTTCGGACACGATTCCCACCCGAGCAGCACACCACCGGAAGTGACATCATATATAGTAAAATCGATGTTTGTCGAACATTACGATTACTTTTCCATTCTGCATTATACCTTTGTTGTCCTGGCATTAAAAAGAATGATTTAGCGATCACTTTCCCCGTTTATTTGGGTAGAGCATATGAAAAGTAGATCGCTCATTTGCAAAACTGAGGGAGTCATTCGGTCGGATTTAAACTGAACCGTGTGAGCGTGGGTTTTCCCCTATACGTCATAGCCACGTTGTAAAGGTCATCTTCCGATACTGGTGGCAGAGTCATAGTGGAGTGAGCCTATGAAACGGAGCATGCGCTGTGGGGAGGTTGTCTTAGATAGGGGAGTGCTTACATAGAAAGAACACAGGAAATCGTTGTCGATCGGGCTAACCCTGCGCCGAAGATATCAATAATCTCCTGTTTGGGTGCACGAAATTTACTTTACCTATATCACATGTCAGGTAAACTCGGTCATGGATGGTCACCATCATTGTCTTATGATATCCTCGAATGCTGGATGGTTCATAACAAAATGATAATGTTGAACACGTACAGGCATTCTGTGACGTAACATTCCCGACCTACAAATTCAAATGCGAATGGGAGACCCCATCCTCGCTAAAACCAGAGGTATCTCTATCATAGATACCCCTGGTCCACTTGGACACTGTATCGCGAACAACGACAATACAGCGGTAGATGTCAGCCAATCAGCAAAACCAACATCCTGCACATATTGACCAATCAGGCCACTTGTTTACCGCGCCCATGACGACCGTGACAACGGATTCGAAAACACCATAGCTTGTGCGATACCCGGTGGCAGATGAACACACACATTTTCAACAACCATGAACAGTAATAAATATAAAGGAAACGTAGTTTGAAACAAAATCTATTTGAAGAGAAAACAAACCCACTTGTCTAACATCAAACATCCAACAAGCCAGGTAAATGTAGGAAACACTTAAACTTTAAAGGCGATCTCCGATGTCAGTGTATCCGACCTCACCTTCCCACTGAAGGACTTGAATTGGGTGAAATAAAGCACGGATTTCTAAAAAATTTCACTGATATTTCCATTAATATTTTATTGTTATGCGTGGTTGGATTAAATATTTTACATTCGGTATCAGCGAATAGTGTAGCAGTGAAAGTGAACCCCTAACGTATTTTACCATCAGCGCAGTTTTTCTAGATCACGTACCTGGAATGTGGGCGGAACGCGGTCTGCTATGCAAGATAGTCAAAGATTCGCCTTTGGCTCACAAATAGAAACCTTGACGTCGTGAAGATGGGGATACCTCGACTCTTGCGACTTTGAGGTGATGTGAATGATACCACGTTCATGTTCATGCAGCCATCGAGTTATAGCATAGATATTTTGGGAGTTATTCAAAACAGGAGATTTTTAACAATGGTATCAACGCGCCTTACAATAGGATGCAAGTAAACAAAATATTGATATCTGCTTAAACGGAACCATTTATGCCTTTCCATGGTCGCTCCAAATGAAATATGTTTAACGAAAAGGTGAACCTGTGATTACAATTGTCTGTTGATTGAACTAGAGATTATGCTTTTGGTGAACCGTAAAATGCATACCCATTCAATTCCAGCAACAGGACAGTCTTACAAATGCTTTAAAGAAGACCCCAAGAATATTTTCCCAATTCCAGCTCGATTCTCCACCCCTATCCCTCCTGGATGGGGCTTTAAAGGCTCCATTTATGTGTCAAACGGCTGCCTTTAACAAAAAGGTATGGTAATCCGCATTTTGCTTGAAATTATATAATTTATGTTTCATATTTTTAATTAAAGAACAACTTATTTCAAGAAATCGGTCTAATAAGCTTTAGATATGAAAACGGTCCTTTCACTTATGATCCATTGAAACCTACGCAAATTACGCAATATTTGTATAGCCCTCTCTGGAAAGTGTCTGATCTCCCCCTGATTAACTGCCGCTCTTTGAGGTTAAAGGTACGTAGAGCTGCTTCCTGGAAGTAGTCGCCTCGGTTTGGCACCTGCAATTATTTTGAATAATGTATTGATAAACTATTCCAGAATATTTGTTTGGAAAACTATTCTGTTAATATTTTCTACCTGAACCGATACATCCTGCATTCCTGTACATTAGGAAGTTAATTTTCTAGAAAAGTAGAATATTTTATCATTAAAACTAATTGTGAAGACCGTTGATGATGCTTAGCGGAAGTTCTCGGCACCAACACGCCCCTAGTGGGATCAAGGGAGATAAAACCCTTTCCGAATTGGGCTATACACAGTGGGGACCCCTGTTTTTATTTCAAGATTTGTCTTATCGTAGCCTCTCAGTTTATTACCGAAAGTTTAGGAATATTTCCACACCTAGTCACCTAGTAAACTTTGTCCCGAAGGTCAGAAATCTGTACTGACGTTGGACAGTTCCAGCAGGGGTATCAGTCCACGTAACTCATAATACTAACAATGATAAGTGTTATACGATTGCCTTCAGACCTATGAAGTAGTGTTTAATTTAAAACGAATAGTCTCGACTTTCCATCGCTGAGGGTATAAATGGACGTCGAAAATATGCTGCATGTTCCAATACTACCAGCCGGCATGTTTTCTGAAGCAAATTGCAATCGCATTCCCTAATATATAGACATTCAAACGATGCTTTTTTGAGCCACTATGACATCTGAGCAGCTCAAGCAGTATTTTCAACTACCGTAACTTGTAGGTGAGAGAACTATATGCGGTCATTTAATCATCAAAAGTAGTTCAAGGAACTATATGGTGGGGATTACATGTTCAGAGCTTATGCTGGGAGGAACAACAAATGTGATAGCTTTGAGAAACTACAAAGCAGTTGGAATTCCCCCTAGGAAGTTCAACAGGCCAGGTGTAACAGTTTAAAATGCTGATTTGTTGGTACTTTCAAGTAGAGGGTGAGTGAGTAGGATTTAACGTCGTTTTCAACATTTTTTCAGTCATATTACGACAGTACCTACACTGTCAGTGCCGATGTCAGTGTATCCGACCTCACCTTCCCACTGAATGACTTGAATTGGGTGAAATAACGCACGGATTTCTAAAAAATTTCACTGATATTTCCATTAATATTTTATTGTTATGCGTGGTTGGATTAAATATTTTACATTCGATATCAGCGAATAGTGTAGCAGTGAAAGTGAAACCCTAACGTATTTTACCATCAGCGCAGTTTTTCTAGATCACGTAACTGGAATGTGGGCGGAACGCGGTCTGCTATGCAAGATAGTCAAGGGTTCGCCTTTGGCTCACAAATAGAAACCTTGACGTCGTGAAGATGGGGATACCTCGACTCTTGCGACTTTGAGGTGATGTGAATGATACCACGTTCATGTTCATACAGCCATCGAGTTATAACATGGATATTTTGGGAGTTATTCAAAACAGGAGATTATTAACAATGGTATCAACGCGCCTCACAATAGGATGAAAGTAAACAAAATATTGATATCTGCCTAAACGGAACCATTTATGCCTTTCCATGGTCGCTCCAAATGAAATATGTTCAACGAAAAGGTGAACCTGTGACTGCAATTGTCTGTTGATTGGACTAGATATTATGCTTTTGGTGAACCGAAAAATGCATACTCATTCAATTCCAGCAACAGGACAGTCTTACAAATGCTTTAAAGAAGACCCCAAGAATATTTTCCCAATTCCAGCTCGATTCTCCACCCCTATCCCTCCTGGATGGGGCTTTAAAGGCTCCATTTATGTGTCAAACGGCTGCCTTTAACAAAAAGGTATGGTAATCCGCATTTTGCTTGGAATTATATAATTTATGTTTCATATTTTTAATTAAAGAACAGCTTATTTCAAGAAATCGGTCTAATAAGCTTTAGATATGAAAACGGCCCTTTCACTAATAATCCGTTGAAACAGGGTACCTACGCAAATTACGTAATATTTGTATAGCCCTCTCCGGAAAGTGTCTGATCTCCCCCTGATTAACTGCCGCTCTTTGAGGTTAAAGGTACGTAGAGCTGCTTCCTGGAAGTAGTCGCCTCGGCTTGGCACCCGTTATTATTTGGAATAATGTATTGATAAACTATTCCAGAATATTTTTGTTTGAAAAACTATTCTGTTAATATTTTCTACCTGAACCGATACATCCTGTATTCCTGTACATTAGGAAGTTAATTTTCTAGAAAAGTAGAATATTTTATCATTAAAACTAATTGTGAAGACCGTTGATGATGCATAGCGGAAGTTCTCGGCACCAACACGCCCCTAGTGGGATCAAGGGAGATAAAACCCTTTCCGAGATGGGCTATACACAGTGGGGACCCCTGTTTTTATTTCAAGATTTGTCTTATCGTAGCCTCTCAATTTATTACCGAAAGTTTAGGAATATTTGCACACCTAGTCCCTTAGTAAACTTTGTCCCGAAGGTCAGAAATCTGTACTGACTTTGGACAGTTCCAGTAGGGGTATCAGTCCACGTAACTCATAATACTAACAATGATAAATATTATACAATTGCCTTCAGACCTATGAAGTAGTGCTTAATTTAAAACGAATAGTCTCGACTTTCCATCGCTGAGGGTATAAATGGACGTCGAAAATATGCTGCCTGTTCCAATACTACCAGCCGGCATGTTTTCTGAAGCAAATTGGAATCACATTCCCTAATATAGACATTCAAACGATGCTTTTTTGAGCCACTATAACATCTGAACAGCTCAAGCAGTATTTTCAACTACCGTAACTTGTAGGTGAGAGAACTATATATGTGGTCATTTAATCATCAAAAGTAGTTCAAGTAACTTTTTGGTGGGGATTACATGTCCAGAGCTTATGCTGGGAGGAACAACAAATGTGATAGCTTTGAGAAACTACAAAGCAGTTGGAATTCCCCCTAGGAAGTTCAACAGGCCAGGTGTAACAGTTTAAAATGCTGATGTGTTGGTACTTTCAAGTAGAGGGTGAGTGAGTAGGATTTAACGTCGTTTTCAACATTTATTCAGTCATATTACGACAGTGCCTACATGTGCCAGAACACGAGAATGCTCACAGTTCTTATTATCCTGGACACTGATCAACCCACCCAGTACAGCCCCCGGTCACCTATCCAAGTATTGACCGAGCTCAGCGTTGCTTAACTTCGGTGATCTGACGAAAACCAGCATGCCCAACGTGATACACCGTACACCTTTCAAGTACAACATAAGATAGTTTCAAACTACGCATCTCTGTGCTACATCGAATTTCCAAAAATGGATGCAGGCCAGTGAAAACCACTATTTGGAGTTTGAAAACAAATTATATCAACAGCGTTGGTTAGACTTGTATGTATTTCATCAGTTGATGGTGATGTCCATATTGGCAAATACATATTTAAAAAGACATTTTCTGATTTGTACACATATCTGAAGTTGGGCTGAAAGACTGAAAACGTGTCCAAAGCTCACTGGCCATATTCAATCCGATATTTACCATTCAGGATAATGTAACTGATTGATGAGGGTTATTTGCACGAACCGGAAGACACTGGGGAAGGACTGAATGCCATGAAAAAATACCAGGTGTCTAGAGTAATGTTCTGTTGTCTTGGTTAAGATTGTCATGCGTCACAATATCCCTTTGTTCTCGGAAAACAAACGTTTTCTCCATACATAACCAAAGTGCTTGCTATGACAATTACACTCCGGACCACCAGCAAATATGTTGTTGCAAATTTACTTTTATGTGAATATGCGGTTAGGCATAACAATCTTGCAGGAAATTAGTCTATGTTTATGTAAACTATGATTGCCTTTTGAATTTGTTGGTAATGCTGTTATACGGAATATGGAATAGGTTTTTGGATTATGGACGCGAATATTCCTTAATGGACGACAGCTGAATTGTCGCGTTTGGCAGCCACAAAATCAAACAATTCGGGGTGGCATTGAAGCAACAAATTGCGGAACGTTGAAGTGATCTTTTCTTGACTTTGAGTTAGATGCATTTTTTGCTCTTTGAACGAGCTAGAAAGGTGGGAATTGTGAAAAGTTTCACCCAAAAATCGTCTCTGAATGCGTAAATTGAAGGACAAATTTTCAAAACTTCCCAGGAGGGTTATTTTCGCGGGAGGGGGTGGGGGACACCCCTTCCCCATCCCACCCCAATGTGACCCCACCTCCAATGTTGAATTGCTTCCGGCGCGCATGTTGTGGCGCTAAATGGAAAATTACAACTACGGCAAATCGACAAGATGGACAGCTACACTGGTACATGGTATTTTAATTGAAAGCCGATATATTTTCACCCAACGTGAGAAATTTCTCAAAACCATTCGGTGAATAGGCCAAGATCGACCACAGAATCAGACATCAAATTGGCCTCTGTGTGTGTGTGTGTGTGTGTGTGTGTGTTGGGGGAGGCACTGAGCCTTATTACCGGTACCATTGTTAATTTGTTTATTAGGTTAACGAGTGATGGGAGGAGGGGTTCGAATGGGATTTCTTTACTCACTGGCCACCATCCTCCGTCTTAACCCTACCTGGCCTGGGGGGGGGGGGGCGGAAAGTGCCCGCTCTAGTGAACTTTTCTCTGCTGCTCCGAAACGACAAAACCGTGGAGGCTGATACTTGGTGACTTTTAAGCTTATCTTATTGGGGTCATTTTGAGCTATTTTCATACACCCCCTGGCAGAGGATCATGGGTAAATTCAAAATGGCGGCTATGTGGTATCCGCGAAAGTCGTGTTTTTCAATCTTTTCGCTCTATTTCTTCACATTTTCCTTGCCTAAAAGGCCTTGAAAGTATTTTATTTATGCTGAACTAATTATTCTATATTTTATTGATTTTTTTCGAGAGAAAAATCGGAAAAATGAAAATTTCGAAAAATCGACCCCCAAAAGGCCCAAAAATGGCTTCCGAGAAGATGACGTCACTGTGACGTCTTCATGGCGACCATCTTGGATTGTTTTACATTTCCCGGTAGAGCTTGAACCCAAGATACTGTGTGGTAAGTTTCAGCGGTCTAGCCTTAGTGGTAGAGAAAATATATAGGGGGGGCACTTTCCGCCCGCCCCCCCAGGCTGCGATACACCCCAAATCGCCCAGGCCAGATAGGGTTAATCAACAATGGTAAAGACGCCCATGTTTGGGAGAGGGGCATTAGCTTTTACAAGAATGGTTGTCATTGGTTATGGAAAGGATATTAATTATTATCATACAGCGTTCTCCACTAATTTTCAAGCTGATTTTTCTCATTTTCACTGTTGGAGACGTTTTCTGAGTTATTTCTGAAAATATTTCATTCTTCACAGGGAAGGGTGATACACCAGTCATAGCAGTGGGTCATGCAATCTCAAAGCCAAAACTTATACTTATCACGCACTCTCATCCCAATTCATACTACATGAAACGATCCTAGCAAAAGGGGTTCTAGCGGTTTTCAGTGTATTTTTACAGGATGCCCCGATCTGTATAGCTGTATATCTACAGCACATCCTGTAATTTTACAACAGTTTTATTATTGCATATTTACAACAAAAATACCGTTAAAACAACAGAAATAGCTGTACAAGTCCATGGTCAGCAGAAGATTCAAAATATTCTGCACCACCGATAGTATAAGAGCAAGCACATTTCCTTCTATCACCTGCACATCAACTTTTGAAAGGGCGCAATATTACAGGCTAAGCTGGTCTTTGAACATGTACATTAGCACCAACGCGCATCCGCGTGGACTGAACCTTGGCAGGCAAACTCATCATTATCCCTCCTTGCACATTTTAGATAATTTGCCCTTGAAGTATACTGCGTATACAGGTGAAAAAAATCTGGAAAAATATACGAAACTCACCTCGACAATAATTTAACGACATTTATACTGAATGTAAATATACTCTCTAATAATCTAACTGTGATTTTACACCAGGACAATGTTACAATACAACGTTGCTGCCCTTTATTCCAATTTATACTGCAGTTTATCCAAAAGATGTAAACCTACAGTGGTTGTCTGTATTGCTACAGCTATGAACTGTAAAATAGCAGTTGAAACTGATGCGTCTGTTTAACAGTCAATTATCCTGTCACATTTTACAATACTTCCTACTGTAACTTTAAAAAACAATTCATCGCAATCAAAGCGTGATCGAGATAAATCATCCTCTGGATAACGACTATTGGAAGAAAATCATATGGATTAAGGATGTGCGCTGGTGGTCCATCCAATTTGCTAAATTTTGATAGACATTGTGATTATCTGCAAACAGTTAGAATATAAGAAAAAGTTAAATACTATTTATATGAATTTTTCATGAATATGCTTCAAAACTAGGGCTATTCCCTATGCTTTCTGGGTTATCAAATTGAGCATGGGTCAGTCCACTCAGCGTTGCCTACAGCTAAAAAATGCACACCAACCTATATTTTTTTCTTCGTTTTTCCTCATATTACACAATTATGAATGCAACAACACACATTATTCAAAAAGTTAATTCCTTTGATTTACCACCAGCGGACATCCTTAAGAATGCTGATCAACGATATGGATTTAATATTTTTGGAACGTCATGATATCTTGCCTGCATAGTTGAAAACTGTTGACTGTTTCCCTCTTGCAGGAAACTATGTTGATGTATACTATGATTGTTTTGTCTTGGAATTTGGCGTTAATGCTGTTACATGAATTAGGACTTTGGATTATGGACGCGGAAATTCTTCAAATGGCGACGGCTGAATATTGAATGACGGATTGGACACTTGTATTTTAAAATGGCTGAATCATCGGACTATCAAAATAATTCAACCGTCCGACTATTAAAATGATTGCATCGTGAAACTAAAGGATTGGATTGTTGGATTTGTTAGAGCCATCGGACTGGATGATTTAACCCTCGTATTAACCCTCCCTGGCCTGGCGGGGGAGGGGGGAGGTCGATATGGCGCCCTTATCAAAACTTTCTGCGAAGAGCTGAAACTCCTTGACTTTATAGTTTATCATATTGGGGTCATTTTGAGCCTATTTGCCCCCGAGCAGACGATTATGGGTAAATTCAAGATGGTGGCCACGTGCGGTACCCGCAAAGTGAGTTTTTGTCATATTTCTTCAAAATGTCTACTTTTCCGCGACGAAAAGTGGGCAAGAACTATTTTATTTCACATCACATTAATATTTACTAATTTATCATGCAGTTTTTGCGGAGAAATTGCACAAATAGAAAATTCGGAAAATCCGATCGAAAAATCGACCAAAAATGTCGTTTTTGAAAATGACGTAACTGTGACGTCATCAAAGCGGCCATCTTGGATTTTTACGTTTTCTGGTAGATCTTGACCCAAGGGTATAGTGTGGTAAGTTTCAGCCCCCCCCCCCAGCTCAAGGGGTGAGAAAAATAATTAGGGTTGGGGGGCTTCATTTCGGCCCAGCCCAGGAAACGTCCCAAAAAGCCCAGGCCAGATAGGGTTAAAGTAACTACCTCTCGGGCTAAATTATCCAGCCTGTCTAATAAATTAAATAAATGGTTAAGCCTAGGGTTGGATTCCCGGATAAATCGTCTGTTTCATCTAGACCGTTTATTATACCAATCAATCGATATCGCGCTCAGAAGACAGCGTGGTATGACGAAAAGTCATTCAGTTCCGGTGAGATTAGTCATGGACATCGACCAGCTGTCATAAGCAGACCGGAAATCTAAAAGATAGAAACTCTTTAGTGAATTAATAATCAGGGGTACGATCCGGGGTTTCGTTGGTCAAAATGAATACAACTGGATTATTTCTAGATGTTAAATTACTCCGCACACTTTCGGAAAATCAAACTAGAAAGCTTGGAACGTGTGTAGTTCCCTGAGGGCACATTCTTACATTCTCTCACCAGGAGTTGATTGTAGTTTTCATGATGACAAAGCATTGCATTTAAATTTGATCAAATAAGTCAGAGTGGAAATTCCAAACATAGATTAATGAATTTTCATTATATTTACGCTCTTACTTGAAATGCATATAGCAAGCATTTTTGGAGAGTAGCAGCGAATTGTTCCTTCAAAATTCAATCAAACAAAGAAGAAATAGTCGTTTGAAAAACTTTTGCATCGCCGTCTCATCTGTTTTCTTTAGTCTTATTGCATTACGTCTTGAAATGAAATGTGATTATCGTGTTGCATGTCGGAGAGGACAAATGGCAAAGTCTAGTCAAACAGACGCTCTCTACTATTGTACATATTACCCGTCCCCTCGGCGCTGGTGGGGTATAAAAATGTATTCTGCATATCGGAGACGGCTAATGTCCAAGTCTAGTATCGTTGGAATTGAATGACGGAGTCCCGAACCCACTCTGTCAGGTTGGTTTGGACCTAAGTATTTCTTTCGAATGAAAGAGATGGTTTGTAAATAGTTGGCAGTCGGTGTTCAGGTTTAATGATGATGGGTTTATTCCGATACCTTTTAAAACCCAAGAAATATATCATAGCATATATGCTCAACGAATGGAGGTTTCTTAATTACCCTCAGTGGAAGTTCTTCTGTGAATCACGATGGATGTCGACTGATCAATACAATCGCATCCTCAAGTAAGGCTTCAAGCTGGCGTTGACCGAGGTTATGTGCTACGTGTATCCGGCCGTTTCCGCCAACTACAATTTAATTAATTGCGATTTCAAGGGATAGACGAAGAATGACATAACGCTGGCATCTTGGGTATAAAACCCACACCAATTTATACACAAGCACACACAGATTACCGGTAAGACCAGAATTGTTGTTTCGAGATGTACTAAGAGTATTGCGTTATTCGAAAGTTTTGAACATTTCACAGAAGCAGAATAGGGCCTACCTTTCTGGCTACCAGGGATCACCCTTTGTGGACGGCGCCAGGCGATACGCCCTAGTTCTAGAAAATATGGCGCTTGAGACGCCAGTCGACGTTGACGAAGTTTTTACTTTGGCGTAAGTTTTTTTCTGAAGGTGAATATATTATACATTTTGAAGTGGAAAGATTGTTTCACTAAAAATGGTAAATTATCGATTAACGTGTCATGCAATTTTCAGTTTCTATACTTGCCAAACCACGAAGATATTCAAAACTTTGCATGTCTTGCTTGTTGGAAAGGTCGAATATGCCTATTGTGCTCGTTGTGGTTGAAGAATTATCTGAACTCACTACAAAGACCACACTTGCTTTTGTGTGTATGTGGATGACAGTCTTCATAGTGGTCGAAAAAATACACGACTGGCGTGAACGTATCATGGTAGCTATTTTGTGATGAAACGTCAGTATTCTACTTCAGTATTCTTATCTTAGTATCTTAGTCCTTCATATAGCCGATGGAAATAGACCGACAACTTCGCATCGAAAGATTTTAAAAGGAGTATAACTTAGTTTACATAGGCATGTTTACGGAGGCAAAACTCACTCAGCTGTTACGCCTGTGATGCTAAACGTCAATTTCTCGAATTATGCACAACACTGTTTCGTGTTGAAAATTTTCCAAATATTATAAGCTCCCAGAATGAAATCAAACGAACAACCAAATTTCAAACATCCGTCGACCGTCTTGATTCTGAGAGTTTACAATATAATACTTGAGTATTTTAGTGAATTTATCATTCACTTTGAATAACGACAATTCATACGATGATAAATAGGTTTGTTTTGAACACTTGTTTACGCCTAAACATGCTGAGGTTTTACATACAAGTTCGTTCGTATTTTTTTAAGTTTTGGGGTACACTGTTTACAAGCAGTCTCACTTGAGCTTTCGAATAACCAGATTACGGCCTTGTGATCAAGTTGTTCACTGATATGTTTGACAAAAACATTTATCTTTACATTTCCTGGTCCGAAACAATAGAAATGAAAGAGTTAAAACTTTATCAATGTATGGGCGATTATATTGGTAAACAGTGCAGTTCAGTCTGCCGTGGGAGACGTAAGGTTTCGCTGGGGAAAGTTCGCAAGTTCGCAGAGAAAGGACGACAAAGGAGTTTCTGTGTAACTGAAGTCTTTATAGAATTTTCGAATATGAATCATGACCATACAGTCATATACAATCTAAGATATTACGATGGCCCCAGTTTCCGTCACTGCAACGTAACGTTAGAGAGTTCGCAAAACGTAAACTGTACTGCACCCAATTTCCGCAATAAGGCTCCAAAGACTCCGTAAAACTACAAGAGATAATACGAAGTCACTTAATACAAATCTCATCACTTAAGGATAGCTGTCCCCTTAGAGGGTCAAATTGGTCATTTTTTTCATTTCTTCATTCAAATATTCACTATTTCCTTTAACATTTGGTGAAAAAATGAAATCAAAATTATAATAAAAGTGCTTCAATATTAGGATTGAAAATTTAGTTTCCAAGGCACTGGAACAATTAAACAGATTGCCTTAGCTTGGGCTTGGCTACTATTATTTGTGTCTGTTAAATTTTCCTTTCCAAAACTGATTTCCGCAGTATTATGGTAAGCTAATTATCTAATAGTCCTACTTATTTACATTAATCTACCCCTTATGTACAAAACCATGCAAACTTCCGTATTTTTGTTTCTAATTATAACAGTGACACTTCACTCGGACACCCACCGTGAAGGTGTGAACAATTCTCAGCTAAACAAGTTTTAGCAAGTTTTTTAAAGTTTAAATTGGACTTTAAACCGCCTTGATGAAAAAAAAATTAGTGTAATAGTTATCCAGAATAAACAGGAATTCGAGTAGGTCCCATTAGACAGATTAAAAATGTATTTGACAAAAGAATTCAAGCAAAAAAATTGGATTAATTCATCAGATGTATACCTGGACACATTTTTCCCGATTTCTAGCCTTTCATTTTCGCACAAAATCCGAGATTTAAACGTTTATTCCTCGAAAAGTATCCATGCTACGCTTTTGAAATTTGGCATGTTTGTTACTTTTTGCAAGTTTGAATTAGTTTTTTAATTATTCAACTTTTAGGACAAACGACCGTCAAATAATACGTTTTTTTTTCAATTTATTTTAGTAAAATAGTTGTAAAAACAAAACCAGGCAAAAATATAAAAAAAGGAGATAAAGTTTACTAGTTCGAATTGTCTCCTATCAAGCTATACCATCAAAGTTGAAACAAGACAGTTTTCATGAAATTTCAATTGAAAAATGGACGCTGTTGTTTTCATTTTAATTTTTTAAAATTAGATTATTTTCTACACAGTAGCAGCGTCGGTTATACAAATCATATAGCTGAAATCCCTACGATGTACACTATCATAAAATATATAGTTTATTATGGTTATCTGGTATATTTATTGATACAGACGACAAATAAATTGTCACGGGGTTGCAAAAACTGCCTCTAAGGCGACAGCTATCCTTAACGCACGAATTACCTCAGCTATCAGATAGTACATTCTTACTTTCGTTTTGACAACAGAACCACATATCTCGAGATCTATTTATAGACACGCATGTAAACAGTAGGGTATACACAATTAGCACAAAGCTAGTTTACATCGTGGCCCTGCTTAAGACATATATACATATTTAGTAAAAACGGTTAGCATGATCAATAAAAATTATGCAGTAATGAATACTAAGAACTGATAATATACTGACCACCTTGGGTCCTCTAGACTTCTCAAACTTCAACGGAATAGCAGAAACACACACACGACCAATGACAATCACATTCAGACTCAGAAAACGTGGGCGGATTTTCGGTGACCACAAAACCACGTGCTATATCAAATGTGGGTGCAGTCCAGAGTTTCTCTTACTCGGTGGTAAACATACAGTATAAATGCTAATGGCAGCATTGACATGAAGAATCGTATGATTCTCGAATATTTCTTTCGACGGTTCGTGAATCTCATAGGAACTTGAGCTTGGCTTGGGCTTTGGTCAACAATCTACCTATATTGGAATTCGAAAGGTGGGTCATTTTAGATGAATTATCGTTAATCTAGGTAAATCCCTGAGAAGGTCAGTGCGAATGAAAAGCGATTTTTTTTTCAAAAAACTGTCGATGGAAATATTTTCAAATTTAAAAAAGAAAATTGCCAAAAAAAATTCCTTAAAAGCAGCTTCCGGTCGCTTCAAAAGTATCATGTGAACACCTCTTGCCGCAAATACACGATACATCGCCCGGCTAGAACTGTTCCGTGGAATTCTAATGACCTTGTTGGATGATGGGTTAATATGTATTGTATTTACATAAGGATTAAATGAATTTCCCCAATATGCGACACCGACGTACAGGAGCATTACTTTTCTATCTTGCATACTAGTCCCCGAACGCTGCCGGAAGGCACAAGAAAATGTTCCTCTCGCGTGCATTCATGAAACGCCCCTAGCGGCATTTTCTTGAGAGGTAAGATTAGATTTTCAGAAAAACTGATTTGCAATTGGCACTTATAATCAACCAACTCTGTTGGCAACTGTCTGGCTTGTTTACGGTTGACTCTACACCTTCATGACACAATACGTCGAGCTTAAACCCACTCACTTTGGAGAAGAAAAACTGAGCTCAACAACAACAACAACAACGTTCTAAAACTACTGACCAGCTGCCATACGGTGGCAATTATACAGGTCCCACACCAGACGTGGACGGCGAAGATCTTGGGTTAAATTGGACATAATTAAATTTGCCTGTACTCGCATCCTCTTTGCACCGTGATCTATGGGTTTGTTAGTTTCGGGTCACATCCCTGCCTCCTAAATACCCTGACCCAAACCACAGAGAATACATATCCGAGCAGCATTGTCGTTTATATACGTAACGGGTGTTCACACTTATTCTCCTGTAGCTCCCTAGCCCCAGGTTAAGCGGAATTAGACTCAAGTAACGAAGTGTATCGCCATAGATCTTGCACGTTACGCTCGTATTTAGCTATCAGCATGCGATATGTATAGCCAAATTTGATAAACTTCGAGATGATAAAGCCCTGTTTTACAGGTTTCAACCAAAGCATGCCCTGAAGAAATTCTTCAAACTAAACAACTACATGTACATGTACATTTTCATAATGAAGATCGGTGTACTTCCCTCTTTCTCGGAATGAAGTCCTATGCAATCTAAGTAGGTCTGCAGTGTTTTTAGTAAGGGACAGTAGGCGCCAGAGTTCAGAGGATTGTTGAGCTATCTGTGGTCGGCTATTTTAAATGAGAAGCACACACTGTATACAAATTTCAATATTAAATTACTGTTACTGACCAAAACACAGACGGCTACTTCAAATGCTCCCTTAGTCCCTGTGAATCTTTGCTAAAAAGGACACCTACAATGTATAAACTTATATTAAGTTTCTGTGTGTTAAATAAAAGATGCGTTTTCTGAAAACGAACGTCCATGATTTTCGGAATGAAGATAAGAGCGTTAAGTAAGGCTGCGTTTTGATGAACTTTTCTCAACATGAACATGTACAGTAATTGAATCAACGTCTTATAAAGTATGTCAACTAAGGTTGGTTGTGGCTTGAGGAATTTACCCAAAACGTGTATTATTTCGGAATGATTCTTTGAACAGGGCTGTAACTAAGGCAATCTACGTAATTTGAGGAATATTCCTCAAAGGGAATAGTTACCTGTGTGGGAGAAAGCTATATGTATGTGGGTGAGGTAGAGCGGGGGCATGCTCCGTTTTTAGAAAAAAATTTCAAACTGAGCATCTACCGCTTCAGAATTAATGTCTATGTACGTGGATTTGAAAGTTTAGTCATGGTACCATTTTTTGGAATTGAGATTATCATAAAAGAACAAGCAAGTTAATATAAGCAGGCAGATAGATGGAGAGACAAATATGTACCACTAAAAAAACAATCGGCTATTTGCCCATACAAGCGTCTAGCTCGGTCATTAAATTTTCAGCCGTCGTTCATTTAAGAATTTCTGCGTTCATAATCCAGACCTAATTCATATAACAGCTTAGCATCAAATTGAGAGAATAAATCATAGTACACATAAAACTAGGCTAATGTCCTGCAAGAGAGAAGCGGTCAACAGTCTGATATAACTCGAATGTGATCACAATTGACAACCCGGAACTGAAGGCATATCACGAGAACAGTGTCATGGTATTGTAGACACTGTAGATAGTTCTAGAATAATAGAGCTGATGTAAACTTGTTTATATCCTGTTCTGTGATTATAATCATAGAATTTTCTCGTAGTCGTGACTGGCCGATATAGGAAGAGACCCGTATGACGGCAGTAATTTGGTCAAAGCGCCATCTACACGTAGGCGTGTATACATACTGTTTTGTGGGTTAATCACCTCGATCTTTCTAGAAGATTATTATAAATTGCATCAAGGTCAGATGATGACGAAATGCATATTTGAGTGGCTTCTTGATTTGGTAGAATGTACTGGAATGCCATGTAGAGTATAAATAGCCAGACGTTCAGTGATTGAGGAGGGATAACTGGCTTCTATGTGGGTGCATTAGATTGTGCTACTGGATATTACCTTAGCCTGAGATTACTGACTGCTGGATTGTATATTCCTGTGAATTGACTCTTGGCGCTGTATTATATACGTGATTGAACTGACGGAAACTGGACAACAGCTGAGCGGTGTGGACTAAAAATAAAAATACAGGAACGCGATTTCTGCGCGTCGGCATGGAGTGCATAGAGATTTGCACGTTAGTACGGACTGTGATAGATACACCGCTATAGCATTGAACAGTAAGACTGTAATTCATATTTGTTTGTTAAGTTGACCTTACTTAATTTGTATATGATTTTATTATTGTAAATAAATATTTGATTGTTAATCCTTGACGCCACCAAATTTTTCTGTTGCGTTTTTCTGTTATCGTTTATGACGTAACAACAGTATCTACCCATGATATTCTGTTCGGTGGGAACCGTTATGCAAATAAACTCAGAAATACCCCCAGTATTATAGGCTATATGTCTCGGGGTGTCAGCGCGTAATTGATTAGATACTTCGGTAATAGTTTAGAACGTTAGTTGTTTGAGTGGGGGGTGGGTGCATTTTTGTGAAGGTTTGAGAAAAAAATTGTAGTTTCACGAACGTAATAGCTGGACGTGACGAGACTACTCATATGGGTGTATAATGTATATAATAATGTATAATAATGTATTCCCATAATGTATATTCAAACATTATCGGTACTTACCATTTTATTGTTCATGTGAAAATACATTCCTGTACGAAGAAAACAATCTAAAGACAAATTTTAAAAGTAACATTATCTATGATTTATAAATCGCGTCTTACAACCCCTAATAATCGGCCTGACTGATCGACTCACAACAGAGTTTCTAATTGTAATATTGAAGGGGGAATGTTCATGTAGCTACATCTCGTTTAATATCCCCACGACATGGCGATTGCTATGTGACCTTGAAGGATGAATCGCCGAATGCTGATCCTGGACAAGTATTACGCAATAAATGACAAATTACATGCATCAACTGGCTTCAATAACACCTGACAGATGATATAATTGCCTTCGTCAACTGGTTTCTCTATCATACGGCAGGTGATATAATTACCTTCTTCCACTGGCGTATGTATCATTTGACAGATGATATGTCCAGTGCAACGGGTGACCAATCCATTGTGAGCGTCATTAGCGGCGGGTAAATGCATAATTATCTTCTTTGAAGCTCTCAGACAGTTCGCAATCTGATCTGTTTATATCAGGTATGAAATAATATGTTCAAAGCGGGTCGAGAGGTCGTCAACGTTTATCGCAATTTTATTTTTAATGTACAACAATGATGGATGGAAGAAAAACCCACACGAATGAAGTGGATCAAGGGAATGTGACATTAGATAAAATTTCTAGATTTATGTTATTATTTGCTGACGACACTGTTTTGTTCTCTGGTTTGAATAATTACTGCCTGAAATGGGATATCGCTGTCAACATAGAACATATTATGTATCTTTAAAAAACGATGACATGTTGTAATCACTTAGAAAATCCACGGGTGTAATGCCTATGGGCCGTCATAGCTCAGTCGGTAGAACATCGGCGCGTTGAGCCGGGGTGGTGGGTTCGAAACCCACTGACGACCAATCTATTCTCTCTTTCTAAAAAATCATTTAAAAAACGGTAAAGTAACCCGAGCACTTACTGATTTTACGGGGAAGATAAAAAGAGGCAGTGAAGAGTTTCAATTAACTTGGTGTGACGATTAACTACAATGGCTGCGGTAAATTAAACTAGCACCAATACATACAGCTGAAAAAGCTAATAGAACTTTTTAAAATCTATTTGGCCTTTTCGACAGGCTATATTTTAGCATTTCAACTAAACTTTTCTTTTTCGACAAATTGATTTCTCCTATATTGTTGTATGGCTGCGGGCTATGGGGAACTAATGATGTGTCTGATCTTTATACGATACATATGGGATTCTGTAAAAAACAGCTGTTAGGAGTACGAAAGGAGACATCCAATGTAACCTTATTATAGGTAACTTGCCAGATATACTTATTATGTTTTGTGTTCAATTAGGGTGATAAATTTTCGGTTTAAGATGATAGCCTACAAATCTACTCTCTTTTTTTAGGCGTATACACAGGAGCGAGACCCATTTTTAAGGGTAGTGGCTAAACATATACGTGGGTTCAAAGGTCAAATGCTTGCTCGATAATCTTGGTTTCAGTGACATATGAGCATCTGAGAATAGCAATAATCTACTCTTCAACGTCGTGAAACAAAGAATTTATGATCAGTATGATCAGGTCTGGCACAATAAAGTATCGAAAACTATTAAACTAGATAGCTATATACACTGTTAAAAGGATTTGGTCGATTGTACCAAAAAATATATGGTCGCCTCTGGCCAGACATTTTCTGGTTCAGACGCGACGGACCAGAATATCGGTGGTCGAACTCGGATGGTTGAACTGACCAGATTCAACATGATCATAGTGACCCAGGCTTGTTACATGGTTGAAACAACCCAGAAAATAGTAGTCACTATTACTAAGAATCATATGGTCACTCTGACCATATATATTCTGGTTCAGATACGCAAGGTCAGTCCAACCATGATAGAATGAATCATTTTATATATGGTCACAGTAACCATAGTTTTGTACGGTTGAAATAACCACAAAAACTTTGGTCATCTCAACCGAATATTGTATGGTATGTTTGACCATTTGGCTACTGGTTCAGGTACCATACAATTATGGGTCAAAACAAACCATCACCAGCATGGTAAAAATTAACCATGTGATATGGTTGCAGAACCATACTTTCCATAGTTGAAACAACCACCAAACTCTGGTCACCCCATCCAATGTATAGTATGGATCAAATGTTGCTTGAGAGACACATATTCTGTTGGTTAATCGAGAACCCATCAGTCTGAAAGTACATGGACATGTATTATTCATAACATGTTAAATAATGACAGAAGAAGATTTCAAATTCCATAAATGTATTGAAGAATTGCGACATACAAATCGATGTTTGAGAGCTAATGAAATATACAAATGCCTCAGATGAACGAACTACCGGAAGTCTGATACAGGTGACATTTCAGTTAACCACTGTAGAAATCAGAATGCTGAATATTCCAGTAACATTTATATCAGTCCAACACAAAGACAATGTTGGTCCATACAATCCAACATTCAAGTCAGCAAGATGTACATGTAAGATAGTGTTGCAGCATAACACAAGATTAGGTTGTTACATGTTACATTTCAGTCAGTCCAACATGAAGAAAATGTTGGTACAATACAATGTAATATTTCAGACTCAGCCCAACACAATGATAAAGTTGGTACAATGAAACATTTCAGTCAACCCAACACAATGATAATGTTGGTACCATGTAACTTTTCAGTCAGTCCAACACAATGATAATGTTGGTACAATGTAACATTTCAGCCAGTCCAACACAAAGATAATGTTATTACAATGTAACATTTCAGTCAGCCCAACACAATGATACTGTTGGTACAATGTAACATTTCAGTCAGCTCAACACAATGATAATGTTGGTACAATGTAACATTTCAGTCAGCTCAACACAATGATAATGTTGGTACAATGTAACATTTCAGTCAGCTCAACACAATGATAATGTTGGTACAATGTAACATTTCAGTCGGCCCATCACAAAGATAATGTTGGTACAGTGTAACATTTCAGTCAACCCAACAATGATAATGTTGGTACAATGTAACATTTCAGTCAGTCCACCACAAATTAAGATAATGTTTGTCCATACAATGTAGCATTTCAGACAGTATGACACAAAGATAATATTGGTGAAGTGTAACATTTCAGTCAGCCCAAAGAAAAGATAATATTGGTACAATGTAGCATTTTAGTCAGTCCAACACAAAGATAATGTTGGTCCATACACTGTAACATTTCAGACAGTACAACACTATAAAAGTGTAGCCTACTGTTGAGATTGGGCAAGACATATTTCAGAACATACAGGATGTGGCTCATTTATTTGGGATACGGACAACCCTCTGGAGTTAAGAATCTATCCCACAAGAGTAGAACTATGTGAGCTTTCTTAATATATAAGGTTATGAGTGGGATGAGGCTCAGTTTGGGGGATATAGGGTGGGGTTCAGTACCCTGAAGGCATCCACTACTGGGGTGGAGTGAAGGTTAGTCCAGGAGATGAAGGCCGAGTTCAGTACCCCTAGGAGATGGAGGAAATTGGATGGGGCATGAAAACAACCTAATTGTTGAAGTCAGACACCCAATCAACTAGCTAGCCTGCCATCATCAATCTATAGGATGCAGATGAATATTGCTAGAAATCTGTTTAATACAAACAATATGTAAATATGTCCTGGGCAGACTGGTGGATAATGCTGAAAACCAACAAACCACCTAACATGACATGAGAAATGTATGTCCCCATCTCATCAAAAATTTGATATATTCTGAAAGATAGAAGTAGCTGCATTTTATATTCTAATTATATACTGTTTTCTCCGAAAATGACATAAAAATTAGAAGTACTAATTTTCACTAAAGGAGATAAAAAAAACAGTATCTTTTACCAATAACTATTATTTACATATCCACTACACATTACACCGAACATAGACGTATGGGTAATAATTGTTAAATTTAGGACACAGGACAGAATACAAACAAGAAAATGGAATTCCAAAATTAGAATTAGTCATTAATAATATCGATGAAAGTAACTTGTATAGATATGGTTAAAAAAGATAATATAATTGCTGGTACCAGTATGATGAATATTGATTTCAATTACGCCATTCAAATGGTTTGCCTTGGATGACAATTTCATGTCGCTGTGTGAAATAAATGAATCTGACATTATATCCATTTGTTGCATTTACGGATCGTCCAAAAACAGCATTTCAATATACACTGACGCCGTCCACAACTCAGTTTGCTATATTCCACAGCTACCAAGATTGTGTCATGGACAATCCGTTACACAACATCCGGAGAAATTTGTCAAGACAAATGTTTCAATGACTCTATGAAAAAATGAAACAAGCATATGGCAAAATACTTCTTGTTTGTGTATTCATTGATTATCTGGAAACAGTTTTACTATTATAACACTGTAACTGCCGCAACTCAGTTCACTATGATCCACAGTTACCAAGATTGCATAACAGGAAATCATTAAATTGTAAATGACACCGGAAGAAAATATGGAGGGCAAATACCTCTTCAAGAATGGTGATTTCATTCCTTTGAGTGGCCTAATGAAACAGCAAATATGAGTAGCATTACTCAATACATGTATGTCCTTTTCTCATTCAAATAATTATGTGATAAATTTTAACCTAGTTTCTAGTAGAAATCATACCTGGAAAATAATATTCTGTAGTCCTCTTCAAATATGTACATGGTCATGTTCATTGTAGTCACCCAAATACATAAATCATGCTGCACTTGGTCTATGTAAATGTTTTCTGGCTTTGATCGCTTTATCACTGGGCTGTGGATATGAAGGTAAATATGATAATTAAATGATTTACCAAATAGATACAACAGCAATATTTATGTGTAGGTACAAAGTAATCATGCATTTAATCCTGGTATTCTCCAGAGTGGTGATTTAAAATAACCAAATCATAATGATATAGACTGATCAATACAATAACTGAATATACAGTAAGCCCTATTCATAACGACAATATTTAGGCTTGAAATGAATAATAATTATAATGACATCATGTGGCTGGTGAAAATTTTACCAGTACTGTGGGAACAATAGAGTAGAGACCGGTTCATCATTTCCTACTCTTCTGCTCTTTACATAGTAACCACTGAATGCACCTCTTCCAAGTTAATGCACCTCTTCCAATTTAATCTCCTCAAATCCTAACAACAATCCTTTGCTCCTAGCAACGAATTCACCTTTGAGAAACACAGTGGTTATAAAGAGGGTTGCCATTACATATCACACAGAACAAGCACAGAGTTATCATTTGAGATAATCTAATGAGTTACCTGATGCACTCCAGCTTGCATGCGAAGATAGTAACGCCATGATAAAAGAAGTAACCTGGTCGAAGCCATATGTCCATACCACTATCACACCCAGTGGAGGAAATACTGAAAATTAATATTGAACAATATGTAAATAACCATATATATAATCAAATGTTTTATGTATTGATCAGTATTTGAATGAGTAACTATAAAATCTTCCTAGGGCCTGTGTGCATTGTTTAGAAAAGAGACACAAGTTGAGGTGACATTCCATTCCCTTAATAGTCACAAATTAAATGGAGTGTGACTGTTTTCGGATTAAGAATTGAGGTCTTTACACAAGGTCCTGGATTTTTTACTGATAATAAAGGATAAAAATTATTCCATAGAGACAGCGGATTGTTGCAGTAAGTGTCATTGAGAACAAAGCAGTTTGCGACACGTGCAGGTTTATGGGCAATGCATGGCTTTGCTTTAAGGACATAATTGAAAAAAAACTTTGCAACCTGACCTGACACCCCCTCCCCCAACCCCTCCCCGCTATTTCAATTCAAATTTCATTGTACCAAACACCATGCAAGGTAGTGCACAAAACACACACAACATCAATACACCGTTGCCTTCCTCCTTTCACTAAGACTACCCTTCACTCAACAAAGGGTGATATCAAATATGTACTTGAGTAATTTGACATCTTCCAGGTTTACAAAAAAAAATAAAAAACACCACAAAGAATCCCCAGCCGCTGAAATGTGACAATCAGGCAGAGAAATCCAGTGTGTCACAATTAAAGGTGAACGATAAATTGTAACTGTCATTACCATGAGGAGAGCAATTTACACTCATTGATTTTTTATGCTACAAAGTCCTGAAGTGTCGCAATTTTTGTCTGCTGAAAATTGTCGTAAGACTTGTTTCCAGTACTTGTCTTGTGCCTCACTAAACATGTGGTACCGGTAATGCAAAAGGAAAATCTCTGGTTTGAATCTATTAATGGTTCTGTACTATTTTCATGTACACACAATTAAAAAAATTCGACAGGAGTTTAACTTTTTGCAGCCCAAATGGGAGAAAGCAAGGATTGACTTTCGTCCAATTTTCGTCTTTTATCGTAAATAAGTCCTACTTCGAAATTTACCATGCGAATGATACATTATCTGTGTAATCTGTGGATGTTCGAAATATAATATTTACATTTGTCAAGCAATACTTACTGTTTTCCGTTGGAGAGCCGACATTCGGTGAACCCAGCTTCAGTTTCTTCTGTGGTTCCTGTCTGCCGCGCGCAATTCCACGTGGTCATCATAAAATCGGATTCGAATTTGACCCGAAATTGGCGTGACCTGAGCACCATTGTCGGAAACCTCCGGTCTCTTAAGCCTCCCTTCCAGTACGTTTATATTTAAAGGTTTCCGAGTTACATAGGTCAGCTGATAAGAATACACCCGTGTGAAACAAAATTCAATCAAAACAAGGAAGACTGGCCCACACAAACTGAGCTGACTTAAACGGAGTCTAGCTGTGATAATATGAAACTTAGATTGACTATTAAAATCTTTGTTTCTAAAATACACGTATTATCAATGTATTATTGCTGGAAGTATAAGTCATATCAAACTGAAAAAGGGGCAATCTATCTGTATCTGTCAACCCTTTGATGTATTAAAAATACAATAAAAAAGATATTTATTTAATTCTATTAATGAACAAAAAATAAATAAATAAATAAATAAATAAATAAAATAAAAAATAGCAACCCACTTATAAGTGTACGCCTAGTCCAATTTGACGATATAACATATGGTTAACATGGTTGGACTGATTATCATAAACATCCTGGTTCTAAGAGTAACAACATTATGATACCCGTTATTATGTGTTCCTTTTGACCATGTAAGAATATGGTTATGTTGGATGATGAATTCGACCATGCAAGCTATGATTAGTATATAGCAGTCGACCATAACATATATTGTCTAATGATTCGACCACTAAGTCTATGGTAGCGCCCCAACATCTGACCATTCCAATCTTGGTCGAATCAGAGAAATGCGACCTTATATTTTCTGGTCATCAATTTTGAATATACGTGTTATGGTCGAAATGTTTTGACCAGTAAAATCTGACCATGAGTTTTATGGTCATATTATCATTGACCATATATGTCCTGGTCAGGGTAACCATATCCTTCTAACAGTGTATTGTTTTAAACGACTCTGGATTACGAAACGTATCGGGAAAATGCAAAAAAAATAATGCTAAAATTAGAAAAGCAATCAGTACATCACATATGCTAGAGGTACAGTGTAAAAAATCCTTAAAATTTAAAGAATATTCCACGACTATTACACCAGCGGAATATTCCTTAAAATTCAATAAGGAATATTCCGTCGCATGTTATGGAATTTCATTAATAGTCGGGGAATATTCCTTAAATTCCTGTAGAGAGGGGGAGACATTCCAATATACCTTGATCGGAGATAATATGCAAGCGATGCAATTGTAAAAATGTAGAAAATTAAATTCGTTTTATAACAACATACCCTTGTTAAAGTGAGCCACGATTTAAGTACTTGCCGAAATTTGCAAAACATGGCCAACACTAAACAAATTCATTAATTTCATCCTATCTGACCTGGGATTTTTGGATCTGTCCAGGACTTGGGCGAAATGGTCCCCCTAATTATTTTTCTTACGTCTTGAGCTAGGGAGCTGAAACTTACTACAGTATACTCTTCGGTCAAGCTATACCAGAAAATATAAAAAAAATCCAAGATGGCCGCCTTGATGAAGTCACAGTGACGTCATTTTCAAAAAACGGCATTGTTTGATAATATAATTGTAAATATCAATGTTATGTGAAATAAAATAGTTTTTGTCAGCTGTTCATCGCGAGAACGCAGAAATTTTGAAGGAAAATGACGAAAACATCACTTTTGTGGTACCACACGTGGGCGCCACCTTGGATTCGCCCATGATCTTCTGCTCGGGGGGTTATGCAAATAGATTCAAAATGACCCCAATATGATAAACTATAAAGTCACGGAGTGTCAGCTCTCAATTTTTGTCGTTCCGAAAATAGCGCCGAAAGTTTGGTAGAGGGTGCTATCCCAAAATTTTCCGGGGAGTATCCTCGACACCCTCTTTCTTCCTTCAGGTTCCAAAACTGATCGTCACTAGTTTTAAATTGTTGTGTCATGCAAAGTACCAACTTATTCCTAGTATTTGTTTGTTCTGATTTAGTGCTAACTTCAGCACAATCTGCATGAATTATCAGTTTCATATGATATCCGTTTCACTTTTTCGATAAAAACGTTAATTATCGCCGGAAATTGTCGCGTTTGGCAGCCAAAAAATCAAACAATTCCGCGCGGCATTGAAGCAACAAATTGCGCAACGATGAAGTGATCTTTTCTCGCAGAGATTTTAGAAGTTTACTTTGAGTTTAATGCATTTTTGGCTCTTTGAACGAGCTATAAAGGTGGAAATTGTGAAAAGTTTCACCCAAAAATCCTGTCTGAATGCGTAAAATGAAGGACAAATTTTCAAAACTTCCCAGGAGAGGTATTTTCGCGGGAGGGGGTGGGGGACACCCCTCCCCATCCCACCCCCATGTGCCCCCACCCCCAATGTTGAATTGCTTCCGGCGCACATGTTGTGGCGCTAAATACAAAATTGCAACTATGACAAATCGGTAGGATGGACAGCTACACTGGTACATGATATTTTACAACATTTTTTTTCTGCAAGAAGTTGGAGAATAGAACAAATATTCCTGTGATACTGCTTAGCATAAGTAGGCCTAAATCAGTGATCAGTAGGTTTACCGCCTAACTCAACTGAAACTGAAATTTATGACGCTTTATTTGCAGACTCAAATTGAAAGCCGATATATTTTTTTCCACCAACGTGAGAAATTTCGCAAAACCATCGAGTGAATAGGCCAAGATCGACTACAGATTCAGACATCAAATTGGTGTGTGTGTGTGTGTGTTCGTGTGTGTCTGTGTGTGTGTGTGTGTCTGTGTGTCTGTGTGTCTGTATGTGTGTGTGTTTGTATGTGTGTCTGTGTGTCTGTGTGTGTGTGTGTTGGTGCGCGCGCGTGTGTGTGTGTATGTGTGTGTGTGTGTGTGTGCGTGTGTGTGTGTGTTGCGCGAAAGGCACTGGGCCTTATTACCGGTACCATTGTTAATTTGTTTATTAGGTTGACGGGTGATGGGGGAGGAGGGGTTCCAGCGGGATTTCTTTACTCACTCTCCACCACGCCCCCCCCCCACGCACCCCCTCTTAATCATCAATGGTAAAGAGGCCCATATTTGGGAGAGGGGCATTAGCTTTTACAGGAATGATTGTCATTGGATACGGAAAGGATATTAATTATTATCATACAGCGTTATCCATTAATTTTAAATCTGATTTTTCTCATTCTCACTGTTGGAGACCTTTTCTGATTGAATCCTGAAAATATTTCATTCTTCACAGCGGAGGGGGATACACCGGTCATAGCAGTGGGTCATGCAATCTCAAAACCTTATCGTTATCATGCTCTCTCACCCCGATTCATACTGAAAGGATTCTGGTAAAAAGGGTACTGGCGGTTTTTAGTGTATTTTTTGCAGGATGTCCCGATCTGTATAGCTGTATATCTACAGCATATACTGAAAATTATCCGTTATCCACTCATTTTAATGCTGAATTTTCTCAGTTTCACAGTTGGAGACTTTTCCTGAGTTATTTCTGAAAATATTTCATTCTTCACAGGGGAGGGGGATACACCAGTCATAGCAGTGGGTCATGCAATCTCAAAACCAAACTTTGTCGTTATCATGCACTCTCACACCAATTCATATTACATGTAAGGATCCTGGTAAAAAAGGTACTAGCGGTTTTCAGTGTATTTTTTACAGGATGTTCCGATATGTATAGCTGTATATCTATAGCATACGCTGTAATTTTACAACAGTTTTATTATTGCATATTTACAACAAAAGTACCGTTAAATCAACAGAAATAGCTGTACAAGTCCATGGTCAGCAGAAAATTACCAGAACGTTATGGTTGGGTTAGATATTCAGCACCACCGATAATATAAGAGCAAGCACATTTGCTTCTATCATCCTGCACATCAGCTTTGTGAAAGGGTGCAATATTACAGGCTAAGTTTGTCTTTGAACATGTACATTAACTCCAACGCGCACCCGCTGGGATTGAATCTTGGCAGGCAAACTTAATATCCCTCCTGACACATTTTAGATAATTTGCACTTGAAGTATACTGTGTATTATAGATGGAACAAATCTGGAAATGTATACGAAATACATCCCGATAATAATTTAACGACAGTTCTACTGAATGTAAATATACACTGCTGTAATTTTACGCCCGGGCAATGTTGCCATACACCGTTGCTGCCCTTTACTCCAATTTATTCTGTAAATTATCCGAAAGATGTAAACCTATAATAGTTGTCTGTGTTGCTACAGCTATGAACTGTAAAATAGTACTTGAAACTGATGCTTCTATTTAACAGTAAATTCCATTGTCACATTTTACTATACATTCTGCTGTAACTTTACAAGCGATTTTTCATCGCAATCAAAGCGTGACTGAGATATATCATTCTCTAGATAACGACTTTACAGAGAAAATCATATGGATTAAGAATGCTGAACAACGATATGGGCTTAATATTTTTGGAACGCCATGATATCTTGCCTGCAAAGTTGAAAACTGTTGACTATTTCTCTCTTGCAGGAAACTATCCTATGTTGATGTACACTATGATTGCTTTGTCTTGAAATTTGGTGTTAATGCTGTTACATGAATTAGGACTTTGGATTATGGACGCGGAATTCTTCAATGAACGACGGTTGAATATTGAATGACGGATTAGACGCTTGTATTTTAAAATGATTGAATCATCGGACTATCAAAATAATTGAACCGTCCGACTATTAAAATGATAGCATCGTGAAACTAAAGGACTGGATCGTTGGATTTGTTAGAGTCATCGGACTGGATGATTTAACCACAGTATTAAAGTAACTACCCCTCGGGCTAAATTATCCAGCCTGCCAAATAAATGAAATAAATGGTTCAGCCTAGGGTTGGATTCCCGGATAAATCGTCTGTTCCATCTAGACCGTTTATTATACCAATCAATCGATACCGCGTTCAGAAGACAGATAGCGTGTTATAACGTGGTTATTCAGTTCCGGTGAGATTAGAAATGTACATCGACCAGCTGGCATACGCAGATCGGAAATCTAAAAGATAGAAACTCTTTAGTGAATTACTAATCAGGGGTACGATCAGGGGTTTCGTTGGTCAAAATGAATACAACTGGAATATTCCTAGATGTTAACTTACTCCGCACACTTTCGAAAAATCAAACGAGGAAGCTTGGAACGTGTGCGATTCACTGAGGGCACAATATTACATTTTCTCACCAGGAGTTGATTGTAGTTTTCATGATGACAAAGCATTGCATTTAAATTTGATCGAATAAGTCAGAGTGGAAATTCCAAACATAGATTAATGAATTTTCATTATATTTACGCTCTTACTTGAAATACATTTAGCAAGCATTTTTTGGAGATTAGCAGCGAATTGTTCCTTCAAAATTCAATCAAGCAATTTGAAGAAGAAATAGTCGTTCGAAAAACGTTTGCATTGCCGTCTCATCTGTTTTCTTCAGTCCTATTGCATCACGTCTTCAAGTGGAATGTGATTATCGTGTTGCATGTCGGAGAGGACCAATCTTAAAGTCTAGTTAAACAGACGTTCTCGGAGTTACTTTGCTTCTGCATTAGACGTTCTCTACTATTGTATTTTTTACCACTCCACTAGGCGCTGGTGGGGTATAAAAATGTATTCTGCATATCGGAGGCGGCTAATGTCCAAGTCTAGTTTCGTCGCAATTGAATGATGAAGTCCTGAACCCACCCTCTCAGTATTTCTTTCGAATGAATGAGATGGTTTGTAAATATTTCGCACAGTCGGTGTTCAGGTCTAGTGGTGACGGATTTATTCTGATACCTTTTGAAATCCAAAAAATATATCATAGCATATATGCTCAACGAACGGAGGGTTCTTAATTAACCTCATTGGATGTTCGTCTGCGAATCACTATGGCCGTCATCGAATAATCAATACAATCGCATCCTCATTAAGACTTCAAGCTGGCGTTGACCGAGGGTCTGTGCCAGGTGTGTCCGACCGTTTCCGCGAACTACAATTTTATAAACTGCAATTTCAAGGGCAGGACGCAGAATGACATAACGCTGGCATCCTGGCTAAAAAACCCACACTAATTTATACACAATCACACACAGATTACCGGTAAGACCAGAATTGTTGTTTTGAGATATACTAAGAGTATTGCGTTATTCGAAAGTTTGAACATTTCACAGAAGCAGAATAGGGTCTTAATTCGACAGAAATTCACGTAAGTACAACATTTCTGGCTACTAGTGATCACTCTTTGTGGACGATGTTCCCGCCAGGCGATACACCCTATCTAGTTGTAGATATAGCGTTTGAGACGCCGGTCGACGTTGATGAAGTTTTTACTTCATAGCGTACATTGTAGGTTTTTTTATGAAAGTGAATATATTATACATTTTGAAGTGGAAAGATTGTTTCACTAAAAATGGCAAATTATCGATTAATGTGTCATGCAATTTCCAGTTTCTATACTTGCCAACCCAAGATTTTCAACACTTTGCATGTCTTGCTTGGCGGAAAGGTCGAATATGCCTAATGTGCGCGTTGTGGTTGAAGAATTATCTGAACTCAATACAAAGACCACGCTTGTTTTTGTATGTACATGGCAGTCTTCATAGTGGTCGGAAAAATACACGACTGGGCGTGGACGTAGCATAATACATATTTTGCACTGAAACATCAGTATTCTACAGTATCTTTATTATAATTATTGACCGATAATATTAGCCGTTGATAAAGCCGATGGAAATAGACCGACAACTTCGCATAGACAGATTTTGAAAGGAGTAGAACTTTACGTTTACATACGCAAAACTCGCTCAGCTGTTACGCCTTTGATGCTAAACGTCAATTTTGCCAGTTATGCACAACGTTGTTTCGTACAGAAAATTTCCCAAATATTATAAGCCCCCAGAATGAAAACAAACGAACAACCCAATTTCAAACATCCGTCGACCGTCTTGATTCCGAGAGTTTACAAAATAAAATTTCAGCAATTCAGTGGCGCGAAACACAACGTGATTTCCAATTGAAGAAATTGAATTTTAGCAGCTGCACAAAACGTAAGGGCTAAAGGAGTTTCGATAACGCTCTACTCCTTTCAAAAAGTGTTGATGGTAGTGGTGAGCCTATTTCCATCGACTAAATAAACAACATGTGAACTTCCTAGAATTAATTTATTTTCAGTGGTGTAAAATGCTGACATGTATTTGCTATAGGGTGCAGATAATTATAGTAAAGATACTGTAGAATAATGGTGTTTCTTCGCAAAATCTGTACCATAATATTTCCGTGGTCAGTCGTCTATCATCAGTACACCATGAGGACGGTGATCTGTATACCACAACGGAGACAGTTGTGATATTTGAGTGAAGACAATTTTCCAACTGCGTGGAGTACAACAGGCATGTTCTACAGGTATGTGCCTGGTGCAATGGGAAATTGTTTGATATAATTGTTCATTCACCATTAACACCATTCGAAAGAAAACATTCAAATCAATAATGCTGGTCAGACCACGGCGCCGATCAGACAGGCAAATCGTTTGATGTCTTCAAGAATTGCAAAGTATGGGAGCTAAATATCACAAGACGTTTCAATCGATAACTTGCCATTATTATGGATACAATCTTTCCACTTCAAAATGTATACCATTTTCAAATAAAACCAAATCTTACGATATATGCTAAAATTTAACAATGTCGATCTAAGTTTGTGGCATTATAGTCCGTATACTAATTAGCGCGTATCAACTGTTTCCTGGTGTATATCGTCGCCGTCTTCCACAAAATAATTTTTGATACGTGGCAGTTACGTAAGGGGCATGAGTCATTGTAACAGCGAAACCGCGTTATTTTTCCCCTAGAGCTTCGTATGAATTGTCGTTATTCAAAACGAATGATAAATGGTATCGCACAAAATAGATTTGTTTTGAACAATTGTTTACGCCTAAACATGCTGAGGTTTTACACACAAGTTGACAAAATGTTGACAGTGAGGCTTGTTCTCAACACTTGTTCAAGCCTAATCATGCTAAGGTGTTTCAATTCCACAAATGTGATAAACATGTAGCTCATGTATATACATGTATTATTGCAAATCGTAAATATATATTTATAATTATGTGAGTGGCAAAGTTTACTCAGCAAGCTTTCGAATGAATATTATATATTTTATCCTAGCTTAATTGCAGTATCTAGTTGACCCTATTTCTGTTGGAAGGCGGCGAGAGAGACATTCTCTAAACCAGTAGTTTTGCCTAAATGCTTTGTAATGGATTCGCGTACAGCTATGAAGCCGCGCACCTGTATAGAAATTAAAGATTGCAGGCAGAAAAGGATGAATCGCCGAATGCTGATCCTGGACAAGTATTACGCAATAAATGACAAATTACATGCATCAACTGGCTTCTATAACACCTGGCAGATGATATAATTGCCTTCGTCAACTGGTTTCTCTATCATACGGCAGGTGATATAATTACCTTCTTCCACTGGCGTATGTATCATTTGACAGATGATATGTCCAGTGCAACGGGTGACCAATCCCATCGTGAGCGTCATTAGCGGCGGGTAAATGCATAATTATCTTCTTTGAAGCTCTCAGACAGTTCGCAATCTGATCTGTTTATATCAGGTATGAAATAATATGTTCAAAGCGGGTCGAGAGGTCGTCAACTTTTATCGCAATTTGATTTTTAATGTACACCAATGATGGATGAAAAAAAAACACAAATGAAGTGTTCTAGATTTATGTTATTATTTGCTGACGACACTGTTTTGTTCTCTGAATGTTCTTGAATGGTTTGAATAATTACTGCCTGAAATGGGATATCGCTGTCAACATAGAACATATTATGTATCTTTAAAAAACGATGACATGTTGTAATCACTTAGAAAATCCACGGGTGTAATACCTATGGGCCGTCATAGCTCAGTCGGTAGAACATCGGCGCGTTTAGCCGGGGTCGTGGGTTCGAAACCCGCTGACGACCAATCTATTCTTTCTTTCTAAAAAATCATTTAAAAACGGTAAAGTAACCCGAGCACTTACTGATTTCACGGGGAAGATAAAAAGAGGCAGTGAAGAGTTTCAATTAACTTGGTGTGACGATTAACAACAATGGCTGCGGTAAATTAAACTAGCACCAATACATACAGCTGAACAAGCTAATAGAACTTTTTAAAATCTATTTGGCCTTTTCGACAGGCTATATTTTAGCATTTCAACTAAACTTTTCTTTTTCGACAAATTGATTTCTCCTATATTGTTGTATGGCTGCGGGCTATGGGGAACTAATGATGTGTCTGATCTTGATAAGATACGGATTCTGTAAAAGACAGCTGTTAGGAGTACGAAAGGAGACATCCAATGTAACCTTATTATAGGTAACTTGGCAGATATACTTATTATGTTTTGTGTTCAATTAGGGTGATAAGTTTTCGGTTTAAGATGATAGCCAACAAATCTACTCTCCTTTTTTAGGCGTATACACAGGAGCGACACCCATTTTTAAGGGTAGTGGCTAAACATACGTGGGTTCAAGGTCAAATGCTTGCTCGATAATCTTGGTTTCAGTGACATATGAGCATCTGAAAATAGCAATAATCTACTCTTCAACGTCGTGAAACAAAAAATTTATGATCAGTATGATCAGGTCTGGCACAATAAAGTATCGAAAACTATTAAACTAGATAGCTATATACACTGCTAAAAGGATTTTGTCGATTGTACCAAAAAATATATGATCGCCTCTGGCCAGACATTTTCTGGTTCAGACGCGACGGACCAGAATATCGGTGGTCGAACTCGGATGGTTGAACTGACCAGATTCAACATGATCATAATGACCCAGGCTTGTTACATGGTTGAAACAACCCAGAAAATAGTAGTCACTGTTACTAAGAAGCATATGGTCACTCTGACCATATATATTCTGGTTCAGATACGCATGGTCAGTCCAACCATGATAGAATGAACCATTTTATATATGGTCACATTGACCATAGTTTTGTACGGTTGAAATAACAACAAAAACTTTGGTCATCTCAACCGAATATTGTATGGTATGTTTGACCATTTGGCTACTGGTTCAGGTACCATACAATTATGGGTCAAAACCAACCATCACCAGCATTGTAAAAATTAACCATGTGATATGGTTGCAGAACCATACTTTCCATAGTTGAAACAACCACCAAACTCTGGTCACCCCATCCAATGTATAGTATGGATCAAATGTTGCTTGAGAGACACATATTCTGTTGGTTAATCGAGAACCCATCAGTCTGAAAGTACATGGACATGTATTATTCATAACATGTTAAATAATGACAGAAGAAGATTTCAAATTCCATAAATGTATTGAAGAATTGGGGCATACAAATCGATGTTTCAGAGCTAATGAAATATACAAATGCCTCAGATGAACGAACTACCGGAAGTCTGATACAGGTGACATTTCAGTTAACCACTGTAGAAATCAGAATGCTGAATATTCCAGTAACATTTATATCAGTCCAACACAAAGACAATGTTGGTCCATATAATCCAACATTTAAGTCAGCAAGATGTACATGTAAGATAGTGTTGCAGCATAACACAAGATTAGGTTGTTACATGTTACATTTCAGTCAGCCCAACATGAAGATAATGTTGGTACAATACAATGTAATATTTCAGACTCAGCCCAACACAATGATAAAGTTGGTACAATGTAACATTTCAGTCAACCCAACACAATGATAATGTTGGTACCATGTAACTTTTCAGTCGGCCCAACACAATGATAATGTTGGTACAATGTAACATTTCAGTCAGTCCAACACAATGATAATGTTGGTACAATGTAACATTTCAGTCAGCCCAACACAATGATACTGTTGATACAATGTAACATTTCAGTCAGCCCAACACAAAGATAATGTCGGTACAATGTAGCATTTCAGTCAGTCCAACACACTGATAATGTTGGTACAATGTAACATTTCAGTCAGTCCAACACAAAGATAATGTTGGTACAATGTAACATTTCAGTCAGTCCAACACAATGATAATGTTGGTACAATGTAACATTTCAGTCAGCTCAACACAGTGATAATGTTGGTACAATGTAACATTTCAGTCAGTCCAACACAACAATAATGTTGGTACAATGTAACATTTCAGTCAGTCCAACACAAAGATAATGTTATTACAATGTAACATTTCAGTCAGCCCATCACAAAGATAATGTTGGTACAATGTAACATTTCAGTCAGTCCAACACAATGATAATGTTGGTACCATGTAACTTTTCAGTCGGCCCAACACAATGATACTGTTGGTACAATGTAACATTTCAGTCAACCCAACACAATGATAATGTTGGTACAATGTAACATTTCAGTCAGCTCAACACAATGATAATGTTGGTACAATGGAACATTTCAGTCAGCCCAACAATGATAATGTTGGTACAATGTAACATTTCAGTCAGCTCAACACAATGCTAATGTTGGTACAATGTAACATTTCAGTCGGCCCATCACAAAGATAATATTATTACAATGTAACATTTCAGTCAGTCCACCACAAAGATAATGTTGGCACAATGTAACATTTCAGGCAACCCAACAAAGATAATGTTGGCACAATGTAACATTTCAGTCAGTCCACCACAAATTAAGATAATGTTTGTCCATACAATGTAGCATTTCAGACAGTATGACACAAAGATAATATTGGTGCAGTGTAACATTTCAGTCAGCCCAAAGAAAAGATAATATTGGTACAATGTAGCATTTCAGTCAGTCCAACACAAAGATAATGTTGGTCCATACAATGTAACATTTCAGACAGTACAACACTATAAAATTGTAGCCTACTGTTGAGATTGGGCAAGACATATTTCAGAACATACAGGATGTGGCTCACTTATTTGGGGTACGGACAACCCCCTGGAGTTATGAATGTATCCCACAACAGTAGAACTATGTGAGCTTTCTTAATATATAAGGTTATGAGTGGGATGAGGCTCAGTTTGGGAGATATAGGGTGGGGTTCAGTACCCTGAAGGCATCCACTACTGGGGCGGAGTGAAGGTTAGTCCAGGAGATGAAGGGCGAGTTCAGTACCCCAGGAGATGGAGGAAATTGGATGGGGCATGAAAACAACCTAATTGTTGATGTCAGACACCCAATCAACTAGCCAGCCTGCCATCATCAATCTATAGGATGCAGATGAATATTGCTAGAAATCTGTTTAATACAAATAATATGTAAATATGTCCTGGGCAGACTGGTGGATAATGCTGAAAACCAACAAACCACCTAACATGACATGAGAAATGTTTACATGTATGTCCCCATCTCATCAAAAATTTGATATATTCTGAAAGATAGAAGTAGCTGCATTTTATATTCTAATTATATACTGTTTTCTCCGAAAATGACATAAAAATTAGAAGTCCTAATTTTCACTAAAGGAGATAAAAAAAACAGTATCTTTTACCAATAACTATTATTTACATATCCACTACACATTACACCGAACATAGACGTATGGGTAATAATTGATAAATTTAGGACACAGGACAGAATACAAACAAGAAAATGGAATTCCAAAATTAGAATTAGTCACTAATAATATCGATGAAAGTAACTTGTATAGATACGGTTAAAAAAGATAATATAATTGCTGGTACCAGTATGATGAATATTGATTTCAATTACGCCACTCATATGGTTTGCCTTGGATGACAATTTCATGTCGCTGTGTGAAATAAATGAATCTGACATTATATCCATTTGTTGCATTTACGGATCGTCCAAAAACAGCATTTCAATATACACTGACGCCGTCCACAACTCAGTTTGCTATATTCCACAGCTACCAAGATTGTGTCATGGACAATCCGTTACACAACATTCGGAGAAATTTGTCAAGACAAATGTTTCAATGACTCTATGAAAAAATGAAACAGGCATATGGCAAAATACTTCTTGTTTGTGTATTCATTGATTATCTGGAAACAGTTTCACTATTATAACGCTGTAACTGTCCGCAACTCAGTTCACTATGATCCACAGTTACCAAGATTGCATAACAGGAAATCATTAAATTTTAAATGACACCGGAAGAAAATATGGAGGGCAAATACCTCTTCAAGAATAGTGATTTCATTCCTTTGAGTGGCCTAATGAAACAGCAAATATGAGTAGCATTACTCAGTACATGTATGTCCTTTTCTCATTCAAATAATTATGTGATAAACTTTAACCTAGTTTCCAGTAGAAATCATACCTGGAAAATAATATTCTGTAGTCCTCTTCAAATATGTACTTGGTCATGTTCATTGTAGTCACCCAAATACATAAATCATGCTGCACTTGGTCTATGTAAATGTTTTCTGGCTTTGATCGCTTTATCACTGGGCTGTAGATATGAAGGTAAATATGATAATTAAATGATTTGCCAAATAGATACAACAGCAATACTTATGTGTAGGTACAAAGTAATCATGCATTTAATCCTGGTATTCTCCAGAGTGGTGATTTAAAATAACCAAATCATAATGATATAGACTGATCAATATAATAACTGAATATACAGTGAGCCCTATTCATAACGACAATATTTAGGCTTGAAACGAATAATAATTATAATGACATCATGTGGCTGGTGAAGATTTTACCAGTACTGTGGGAACAATAGAGTAGAGACCGATTCATCATTTCCTACTTTTCTGCTCTTTACATAATAACCACTGAATGCACCTCTTCCAAGTTAATGCACCTCTTCCAATTTAACCTCCTCAAATCCTAACAACAATCCTTTGCTCCCAACAAGGAATTCACCTTTGAGAAACACAGTGGTTATAAAGAGGGTTGACATTACATATCACACAGAACAAGCACAGAGTTATCATTTGAGATAATCTAATGAGTTACCTGATGCACTCCAGCTTGCATGCGAAGATAGTAACCCCATGATAAAAGAAGTAACCTGGTCGAAGCCATATGTCCATACCACTGTCACACCCAGTGGAGGAAATACTGAAAATTAATATTGAACAATATGTAAATAACCATATATATAATCAAATGTTTTATGTATTGATCAGTATTTGAATGAGTAACTATAAAATCTCCCTAGGGCCTGTGTGCATTGTTTAGAAAAGAGACACAAGTTGAGGTGACATTCCATTCCCTTAATAGTCACAAATTAAATGGAGTGTGACTGTTTTCGGATTAAGAATTGAGGGCTTTACACAAGGTCCTGGATTTTTTACTCGTAATAAAGGATAAAAATTATTCTATAGAGACAGTGGATTGTTGCAGTAAGTGTCATTGAGAACAAAGCAGTTTGCGACACGTGCAGGTTTATGGGCAATGCATGGCTTTGCTTTAAGGACATAATTGAAAAAACTTTGCAACCTGACCTGACACCCCCCTCCCCCAACCACTCCCCGCTATTTCAATTCAAATTTCATTGTACCAAATACCATGCAAGGTAGTGCACAAAACAAACACAACATCAATACACTGTTGACTTCCTCCTTTCACTAAGACTACCCTTCACTCAACAAAGGGTGATATCAAATAAGTACTTGAGTAATTTGACATCTTCCAGGGTTACCAAAAAAAAAAAAAAAAAACACCACAAAGAATCCCCAGCCGCTGAAATGTGACAATCAGGCAGAGAAATCCAGTGTGTCACAATTAAAGGTGAACGATAAATTGTAACTGTCATTACCATGAGGAGAGCAATTTACACTCATTGATTTTTTATGCTACAAAGTCCTGAAATGTCGCAATTTTTGTCTGCTGAAAATCGTCGTAAGACTTGTTTCCAGTACCTGTCTTGTGCCTCACTAAACATGTGGTACCGGTAATGCAAAAGGAAAATCTCTGGTTTGACTCTATTAATGGTTCTGTACTATTTTCAGGTACACACAATTAGCACTGTTAAAAAAAGTCGACAGGAGTTTAACTTTTTGCAGCCCAAATGGGAGAAAGCAAAGATTGACTTTCGTCCAATTTTCGTCTTTTATCGTAAATAAGTCCTACTTCGAAATTTACCCGGGCGAATGATACATTATCTGTGTAATCTCAGCAACAAGTAATCTTTGGATGTTCGAATTATAATATTTACATTTGTCAAGCAATACTTACTGTTTTCCGTTGGAGAGCCGACATTCGGTGAACCCAGCTTCAGTTTCCTCTGTGTTTCCTGTCTGCCGCGCGCAATTCCACGTGGTCATCATAACATCGGATTCGAATTTGCCCCGAAATTGGCGTGACCGGAGCACCATTGTCGGAAACCTCCGGTCTCCTAAGCCTCCCTTCCAGTACGTTTATATTTAAAGGTTTCCGAGTTACATAGGTCAGCTGATAAGAATACACCCGTGTGAAACAAAGTTCAATCAAAACAAGGAAGACTGGCCCACACAAACTGAGCTGACATAAACGGAGTCTAGCTGTGATAATGTGAAACTTAGATTGACTATTAAAATCTTTGTTTCTAAAATACACGTATTATCAATGTATTATTGCTGGAAGTATAAGTCATATCAAACTGAAAAAGGGGCAATCTATCTGTATCTGTCAACCCTTTGATGTATTAAAAATACAATAAAAAAGATATTTATTTAATTCTATTAATGAACAAAAAATAAATAAACAAATAATAAATAAAATAAAAAATAGCAACCCACTTATAGGTGTACGCCTAGTCCAATTTGACGATATAACATATGGTTAACATGGTTGAACTGATTATCATAAACATCCTGTAACAACATTATGATACCCGTTATTATGTGTTCCTTTTGACCACGTAAGAATATGGTTATATTGAATGATGAATTCGACCATGCAAGCTATGGTTAGTATATAGCAGTCGACCATAACATATATTGTCTAATGATTCGACCACTAAGTCTATGGTAGCGCCCCGACATCTGACCATTCCAATCTTGGTCGAATCAGAGAAATGCGACCTTATATTTTCTGGTCATCAATTTTGGCCATACGTGTTATGGTCGAAATGGTTTGACCAGTAAAATCTGACCATGAGTTATATGGTCATATGATCATTGACCATATATGTCCTGGTCAGGGTAACCATTATCCTTCTAACAGTGTATTGTATAAAACGACTCTGAATTACGAAACGTATCGGGAAAATGTAAAAAAAAATGCTACAATTAGAAAAGCAATCAGCTCTCTTCCATGTACATCACATATGCTAGAGGTACAGTGTAAAAAATCCTTAAAATTTAAAGAATATTCCACGGCTATTACACCAGCGGAATATTCCTTAAAATTCAATAAGGAATATTCCGTCGCATGTTATGGAATTTCATTAACATGGTAAGGAACGTTCCGTATTCTGTGTAGAGAGGAGGAGACATTCCAATATACCTTGATCGGAGATAATATGCAAGCGATGCAATTGTAAAAATGTAGAAAATTGATTTCGTTTTATAACGACATGCCCTTGTTAAAGTGAGCCACGATTAAAGTACTTGCCGAAATTTGTAAAACATGGCCAACACTAAACAAATTCATTCATTTCATCGTATCTGGCCTGGGATTTTTGAACCTGTACAGGACTTGGGCGAAATGGTCACCCTAATTATTTTTCTTACGTCTTGAGCTAGGGAGCTGAAACTTACTACAGTATACTCTTGGGTCAAGCTATACCAGAAAATGTAAAAAAAAATTCAAGATGGCCGCCTTGATGAAGTCACAGTGACGTCATTTTCAAAAAAACGGCATTGTTTGATAATATAATTGTAAATATCAATGTTATGTGAAATAAAATAGTTTTTGTCAGCTGTTCATCGCGAAAACGCAGAAATTTTGAAGGAAAATGACGAAAACATCACTTTTGTGGTACCCCACGTGGGCGCCATCTTGGATTCGCCCATGATCTTCTGCTCGGGGGGTTATGCAAATAGATTCAAAATGACCCCAATATGATAAACTATAAAGTCACGGAGTGTCAGCTCTCAATTTTTTGTCGTTCCGAAAATAGCGCCGAAAGTTTGGTAGAGGGTGCCATTTTGCCCCCCCCCCCTCCCCAGTAGATTTCATTGGTAAGATGTGCATATGCACTGTATATATTTATATACGTGTAATAATGTATTCTTGTTGCAATTGTGCATGTTATGTGGACCCAGCCACTTTGAATTGTTGGATGT
This sequence comes from Hanleya hanleyi, assembly GCA_036873755.1. Classification (NCBI taxonomy): domain Eukaryota; kingdom Metazoa; phylum Mollusca; class Polyplacophora; order Lepidopleurida; family Hanleyidae; genus Hanleya; species Hanleya hanleyi. The sequence continues at coordinate 66,325 of JAVTVY010024477.1, forward strand.
GGTAGGAGCTGTAATGGCTTAGGTCCAATAAAATTGACTGATTGATATGCGAACACTCAGAACGGTGATACCTAATAATCAGACACCACAGGGGCACGTTTCCGTTGTTAATTGGTTAATTAGGTTGATTATGGATGAGATTGAGGAGGGAATAAATGGAGAAGGGAGGACATTGAAGGCGGCGCCATCGCCACACCACGTTCACAAAAAAGTTTGATATCTCATGTATCTCCTTGACTTCGAAAATCGAATAAACTTCACTTTCAGCAGATCGAGAAATGGTTATATGACATATATATCTTACTTTCCCTTCTCCCGATCTGGCCTCTTTAGGCAAAAACGTCCATATATCCACCAAATTTTAATCGATATTTTCATATTGACCGTAATCTGGATAATTTCTCTCACCACAGTGCCCGAGAACGAGCGAGGCTTCCTTTCCGGGCCCGTGTTCGTCGCAGTTCGTGACAGCGGAATAATAATGCGCCTGCTTTCGCTTCCTAGTCCATGCATAGAGCGTATATGTCTTCTGAATTTCGACTTGGCAGGAATCATCACTTGATCACTAGTGCAGGCGCGGCAGAGCCGGGTAGCCCGCGCCTCCCCCGTCCAATATGGAAAGAGGGGGTTGGGGGGGGGGCAAGGACTGATCCCCCATCCCAAATAAGTGTGACTGAAGAGCCTTGAAATGGATCGAAAATCCGTAGAGAAGCGTCTGCTATCCCAAAATTTTCCGGGGAGTATCCTCGACACCCTCTTTCTTCCTTCAGGTTCCAAAACTGATCGTCACTAGTTTTAAATTGTTGTGTCATGCAAAGTACCAACTTATTCCTAGTATTTGTTTTTTTCTGAATTAGTGCTAACTCCAGCACAATCTGCATGAATTATCAGTTTCATATGATATCCGTTTCACTTTTTCGATAAAAACGTTAATTATCGCCGGAAATTGTCGCGTTTGGCAGCCAAAAAATCAAACAATTCCGCGTGCATTGAAGCAATAAATTGCGGAACGATGAAGTGATCTTTTCTCGCAAAGATTTTAGAAGTTTACTTTGAGTTTAATGCATTTTTGGCTCTTTGAACGAGCTATACACTCAAAATAAAATTCCGTTTACTCGAACGGAATAAATCCGTCCCCAGGGAATCAAGGGAATATTCCGTTATTGTAACGGATTCTTATTTTTTAACGGATTCAACGGATTTTATTATCCGTTAAATTTAACGGAAAAGTCCGTCCCCAGGGAATCAAGGGAATATTCCGTTATTGTAACGGATTCTTATTTTTTAACGGATTGAACGGATTTTATTATCCGTTAAATTTAACGTAAAAGTCCGTTCCCAGGGAAACAAGGGAATATTCCGTTATTGTAACGGATTCTTATTTTTTAACGGATTCAACGGATTTTATTATCCGTTAAATTTAACGGAAAAGTCCGTCCCCAGGGAATCGAGGGGATATTCCGTTATTGTAACGGATTCTTATTTTTTAACGGATTCAACGGATTTTATTATCCGTTAAATTTAACGGAAAATTCCGTCTATATAATAGGTAATCAAGGGAACAGTCAGTTAATATAATGCAAAAAACATGTACAAAGACACAATAAACATACTCGACATAATATTATCATATATTTTGATTAGACGGACTATCCATTTTACGGATAAAGGAGAAGACACACTGTAAATTTGGCGTTTAGATCCTAAACATAAATCTAAACACAAATTTTGTCCATAGTTTTTGACACGTTTAAATTCCAACATGTTTAGAAATATTGTGCTTAGACCGTAAACACATAGCTAAACATGTTTAGAAAGTTTGTATTTAGAGCCTAAACACAATGCTAACATGTTTAGGATTATTGTGTTTAGATCCTCAACACAAAGCTAAACATGTTTAGGAATGTTGTGTTTAGACCATAAACACAAAGCTAAACACGTTTAGGAATATTGTGTTTAGAATCTAGACACAAAGTTAAACATAACCCTAAACAGAAAACTAGACACAAAATTTGTCCGCTTTTTTTAACATGTTTAAATGCACACATGTTTAAATTCATTACATGTCATGGATTTAAACACAAATTTTGTGTGTGTCTGTGAACATGTTTCAGTACAAAAATATTCTCCCTGCATGCTGGTTTGCTGTGTAATACACTCGGACTCAAGAATTGTATGTCGGAAGTGAACTGACCTTCATTCTGATGTCAACGGTGGTATATTCCCAATATGACTTTCGATGCCTGCCGATATGTGATATCCAATAGAAACACCATACATTTCACAAATCAGATGATGAGTATCCAGGAACAGCAAAACAAATTGATGGAGAGAAAATAGCTGCAATCTGATGAATTCACAATTTTGCATGGACTACAAGTTGTAAGATATAGGTGTTGTTGCTTATTCCTAGATATTCACAATCCTCAATGAAAAAATCTAACAATAAATGAAAGGAATAATAGTAAAGTTCTCAGTTGACTTTTATTGCCAATTAGTGCACTGCTACCATGATCATCACACCCGCGCCACTGATATTGGAATTTCGTGAAATGAACTTTCATCGTAACAAGAACGGAAGCTCAAGCGATCCCAAGATCATATGCCCATGAACAAACATAGTGAGCTAGCAATGTGGTTACTCCTCAGATGGAAAAAGTGGCCACACAATAGGAAAATGCATGTCCTTTCCGTGGTGTCAGAATGCCCCCGAAATCATGGAATGCACATGGGCAAAAATTATGTACATTCAAAGTACTGAATAAATCTATATAGACAGTGTACCTTCATTCAAGAATTGTATTGGGTTCCAAGTTCTATAAGGTAAGTTCCAATCGATTTCTGGTGTATGTTGTAGCCAAAAATTCAACAAAAGTTAATACTTCATTTAAACTTAGGAACAAGAGCTGCATGGCATTTGTGATTTCACTTCCAGCTGATATTTCCAACACTGAAACTGTTGTTGACAGTTCAGCCATCGATTAATATCAACCACTCTGGCTCCTCAGGCTCTTGGTATTGAAGTCCCACTTGACTCTTTCAGCTGTGAAACAACAGAGAAGCAACATTAATAAAAATCCGAGTGACAGAAATCCCCAAAGATTGACAATTGTAATTGGACCCCAGGATGTGAATGGGTATGAATGGTGGTGCCCCCGGTGGTCAAACTGTCATAAACATGAAGCTGCGCTATCGAAACCCCTCGGCTCTGAACCCCAGCTATTATAATGTAAGGGTGTCTCTACCAATTGATTGGCTTGTGGGAAGAAATATTTACCCCTGGTATTGTAAGTCTACTTTCTTTGAAAAAAAAAAGAAGTTTTCCTCCCCTTAAATTAATTTGTTTCTGGAATAAATTGAAAGAGCTGTGTCGATGTCTCACCAAAACAACAGTACACATGGCTAGATAAATACAGTACATGTATACTAAATGGCACATGTATGTCATTTTCAAAACAGATTTGCAAGCATTCTTCGCATTGTCTAAGAGAATAAATCAATAAATCAGTCATCCAATCAATAAATAAATGTGATAGTATACTAACATGATATAGAAATTATATGCAAACTTAACATAGGAATTAGTGGATTTTATTAGACAAGGGGCATAACTCTGCAAAATACTTTCTGACACGACTCATTTTCGATAGGCATCTAGTTCAGGTCAAGAGAAACTAGAACTCGTGGACTTCGAAAGACTGCCGTTATCTGTGTGATTTTATGGTTTTGATGTTTGACTGTGATCTTTAGAAATACATAGTTTTTCCTATTTTCCAAAATTTGATCATGTGTATAGGTTGTGTTATGTGTAATGCTTTAGTTACCTTTGACAGTCATAACAGGATGAAAGGTACGAAGCACAATAATTTTATAATTTATCCCATTAATTAATTTGATGCTTCAGAGTAAATTTTAATGAAAATCAGAGCGTCTGAAGTCCACCGACATTGAAACTACTGATTTGGCTTGGAACCTCAGTACCCAGCATGGAAAGCAATCTCGAGTGATATCCTCGTTATCCACATACCAAATCTGCGTTCAGGTTTTTGAAAGTTACCGTCCAGAAGTAACTATTTTTTTACTTGTCTTCCTGGTACTTCAGCTTGTCACCCCTTCTGAATTTTTTTTTTATCACCATACTGTCATGTATTCCAACTAGTTTCTCCATTTTTTTCATGCATTGTAGAATTTGAACACACGTTTTTCTTCCCTCGATCGGGAGACGTTGACGACACGGACAAATTTATCTCCTTCCTCTAGCTCTGCATTGCCAAGATCAATGTCCTCACTTCATGATCTTGATCATCATCCTAACGCATGGCACGATCATACGTAGAAACTTCTGCTCATAGCCATGCAGTAATGGGTGATATCCGAGTATATTAGGGCATTTCCCAATTGGTCACATCCGATTGGTCCCGTGAGATCCGACAACAGCGCAATCACATTCATAAAACGAAGACACACCTCCAGAAAGCCATCCACTGAAATGATCTCTTGGTGGGCCTCGAAATGCCCCTATCACAAAATAAAAAGCATATCATTTTACTGTGAACTGTCGCCGATTTTATTTTTTTGAAATAGGTAAGGTCGTTTGTAATATGATTTTTCTTAAGAAAAACAAATAAGCATGCTCCATTAGAGTGAGAACTAAAGTAGCTGATTCGCACAACTTCGTTTTTGTCTCGCATAGAATCCCCTAGTCTTGCGCCTCTGCACTCAAGTGAGACTGACATGTCTGAAATGCCCAGGTCAAAATATTTAAATACAGATAATTTCATTGGCTCGTTTAAATGCGGCGGGCATGTGACTTGATGCTTCAGGAACAACTTTCGAACAGGATTATGTCCCTCCAGAAATATATCCTTTGCAGCCGAGAGGTGGAATACATGCCGAATCATAGCGTTGAGCTAAGGACGGTCTTAAGCGAAACGTGAAATCCCCTCAGCATGCTAAGATGGATGTTGACTCGGTGGGCTCATTTCTCTCACCAGGGAGTTCAGTGAAACATGTCAACAAAAGATTCAATTATGAGATTAAATTTGTTGGAACGATATTTTCTTAAATATCATAACAGCAGGTTGGGGGGGGTTAGCCACTTTTTCATCTATGTTAGTATTAAACCCAGAATAAAAACTTGAATTTGAAAAATAGAATTTTTGAGAAATTTTGAAATTGAGTTTTGCCCCAAACAATTGTTTTATATCGATGGGGAAACACGCACAAAAAAAAGAGTGTTATAGTGGATAAATATTGAATTCTTCAAGAGATAAGTCGAGTTCCCAAATGAAAATGTTTTTTTTTTTTTTTTTTTTTTTTCAGGTAAGCCCTGGACAGACCACTGGGCATTTATTGGCCATACGGCCACGCATTTATAATATTATGTCTTGCCCACGTGGCCGGGGACAAACATAAAAATAAACAAAGACATATTATACCCCCCCCCCCCGACAATTATTGAACATTTACATAACACACAAACTCTACGTATACCAGCTGGCACATATATTATACTTAGTTAGAGACATCCACTAACAATTTCTTATGAATTCCTTAACGGGAAAATACTAGTACTGACACAATGTTAAGCCTCAGTCCATAAAGTATAATCTTATTCATTTTCCAAAAAAATGCTTTCAAATATCACAAATGAATACAGTAAATTAGTGAACCAGTAACACTTAGTATGAATGCCACATGTTATGAACAAAGCTTCTTCAATATCCCGAGAATGCTACTCGTAATTGTACCCTTCTTACATCTTGACAGAACTTCAATCTCGAATCTTACAGTATTATTAAAAACAGCTAACCTTGCAAATGAAAATGTCGTGACGAATAAATCAAGCAAAATAATTGTTGTTGTTGTTGTTGTTGTTGTTGTTGTTCCTTCACTAGATCAACTCGCGAGTGCTACGTTTAGCGTGTCTGGAGCAAGTCAAAATCGACAGGGGCAACGCAACGTTCATGTGTTAGCTGCCCGTGTTGGCAAGCACGATTTTGTTCCGATTAAAATACTCAGTGACAAAGTTTAATTCGGCTTTTATTCTCCACCATAAAACGATCAATCCGCTCGTTCTGGTTATCGAATTGCTCTTGCCAGGCATGAACACTTGATAGAAATACAGGCCAGATCGTGCCATCAATCTAGTGCAGTTCTTTTTATTTATCCATTAGTTTTGCCTTTCAAGCTTCGCTAACCACAGCGCCCTCAACGAGCAAGATTAATTACCTAAAGGGAGATCACTTTCAAGAAGCTGTCGTAAAAGTCTCGCGAGAGCCCATTTGACAGTATGTGCAGAGATTTCTGCGCAGTTTTTTTGGGGGGATATTGCATTTTCAGCTTCCGGTTTAGAATGTTACACAAACAATTTGGGCTTGAAAAACAGACTTCCATTTATCTGAGACAGCCCAAATTGGTACGAATTTCTAGTTCAATATCTTCTCCACATTTGGCACTGTGATGATAAGTCTCAACTCTGCTTTGTTTTTTCGCAATCTTGCGGACAAAGCGATTTTGGCCCCCATGAGACCAAGCTGATGCAATAAGACTGCGACGCTTCGCGGCAGTCTTAACAACTGTATCACGTTAGGATGTTGTATATGGAATGGTTCTGAAATTATCACAATAACAAATCATAAATGGATTTTTATTTGTAAAAAGGGGCATAACTCTGCAAAATATTGTCCGAGATGACTCATTTTCGATAGGCTTCTGATTTACGTGAAGATAAATAGATGTAACAAGCATGGTTGCCATGCATGAAACAGTTCTGTAGATATCGCGGTAACGGACGGACGGACAGACGTACGGACAGCTGTACATGATGACGACAATACCCCTAGGCCAAAGTTACCGTAAGTTTTTTTTAGAATTTATTTTATGTTCCAGACAGACCCCAATATCAGTGTAGTCCTTTCCGGCCTCTCAGGCTGAATGTTATCCCGACACAGGGACCCCAGCCTTTGATCTATCCTCTTAAAACTAAGTCCAAATTAGTAAGCAACAAGTTACAATTTTCAAACTGACCCGGCCCAGGAGTCGAAATATTAAAATTAATTTAACAGTCACACAAGACAGCAGATCAAAAAATGTACCCATCACCTTTAAGAATTACCTGAACAAGCGGTCGTTGAAATTGTCGAGTACATGTAATTCACAATTAACGACAAAGCAGCTACACGTTACCAATAAATTAATGACACCTTGTTTCCATGCACTAATTTGCAGCTGTTTGAATGAATTTTGTCAAAGATATATTTTGAACACCAAAATAAAAATAAAAAAATTATTGGCTACCTGTCACTGGAGACAGGCATTTTATTTGTCTACCTGTCTTTTTATAAAATTACCTGTCAGGGGGAGGCAGACATGAGTAAATTTCGACTCCTGCGGCTTGAGATTGAACCCAAAACACATGGCTTGTAGGGCAGATGTTCTCATCACAATTGACCAGATTAACAGTTAACAACAGAAGACAGTAATCCTACAAGGGTAACACACCGGTTCTTGTCGAATCACCGAAGTTAAGCATTGTTAAGCTCGGTCAATACTTGGACAGGATGCTGTACTGATCAGTGTCCAGGGTAATAGGAACTGTGAGCACTCTCGTGTTATGGTATATGTAGGCACAGTTGTGATAGGACTGAAACAAGTTTGAAAATGATGCTAAAGCCTACTACTCACCCCTTCCTACAAGGGTACCTAATTTAAATTACACTATATTAAAGGCACAGGCCTCAATTTAAGGTGGGTAAACTGTTTTCGGGTTGCCTGGAGGTTGCCATATGAAAAATAGTGGTAACCTATTTTCTGGTCCCCATAATTTTTACTGATAATTGACAATAGGTTAATAATTATGCAATAGGTTACCATAGGTTACCAATGTAGATTTCATGGTAACCTGTTGAGAGGTTTTCATCAGCACTCCTTAAATTGAGGACTGCGGAAATCACAGATTGAGAGTTTTACATCTCCACTGGTGAAATGGGATATGAAATGCACTCAATGATCCAGAGAAACGATTCTCAACAGAGAATAGATGAAGTGACCTTTCGTATAGAAATTATTTTAGCGCATAGTACTGCAGGGGACGAAAATGAATGTATTATATCTGCTATCTTCTGATGAGCTCTTCCCTGCCCACAATTAGGCTTTTTTCTTTAAATTTTGTACCAATACATACTTGGAAGTCATTGTCTGTTTTCCTCAACATTGAAAGAAAAAGCATGGTTTGACAATCAACAACTTTCCCAGGTGGAGTTAGAGTTTTATGGTTCTTTATAGCTGCATGGGCAAGCTATACAAAGAACTGGAAGACAAGGAATGCCAGTATTTTTAACTCCAAATGAATAAGGTTCTTTGGGGCTCTAAAGTTATAAATCAAACAAAAGAAGTTGAGATTTCTCATTAACAGTACTTACATCCTTTCTGCAAATAAAATCTGTAGTGATGCAGGAACTCTTCTGTTCGAGTGAGGTGTTCCAGTACAGCGTAACTTTTCATTCTGGCATCTTCCTTCTATAAAAATATTAATATATTATATAAATAGGCATACATGTATCATATTGTGTGTCATATTACCAGTATTGTTTGATTACAATCATGTGAATGTACAAGGGAGTATGAAACACCATTACTGTACTCGATGGATTATTAATATATGTAATTCAAGCTTTCCAAATATATATGGCATAAAACTGTAAAACAGAAATGTCAAAAAGGGTTGTCACTTTCACTGACCCAGAACACATCCTTCGTGATTATATCTCCCATACATTTATAAAGAACAGAGATTATAGACCTATACTTGTTTATACATGCATTTGAAGTTTTGATAAATCATATGAAATATTTTCACAAAATACATATACCGTTACTCTAACACTAATTACAGTGGGATTTAAAAGTTGCCAACAAGAGGCAAGAGGTGCACTTGAATGGCTGTTGGTAAATTTGAGTAAGAATTAGGCCCCCCTCAGCCCCACAACCCACCCCACTCCGAGATGTTTGAATCACCTGTATGCTCTGACGCACCCCCCCCCCCTTCCCCCCAACAAACTGAGTTATTACTTTGTGGATCGCCTACTCAGGAAATCATATATTTACAAACCTTCAACAGAAGCCTGTGGCAGAAGGAAAACCGGCACTTTTCAGTTTAATCCGTAATATCAACATAGAGACACCCCATAGTCTATCCACAGGTACAGAGGAGTCTTCTAAGTTCTAGTCAAAATCCTGAAAATAGTTGCATGCAGGCAGTTTTACTATAGTGAGTAGTTTGTTATTGACAGAGCGAACAAATTCATTCTGACCCCCTCGACCAGCACTGCAACGAACTTTGTAAGAATTTTGGCAGAATGTGACCACGGTCCACAGTGTCCTTATTCCTACGAATTGGGCTCTCATTACGGCAAAAAAAGAGAACTGTTGACATTAGAACCTTGATTTTTGGCATGAAGGTGCATTAGGGGACTGTTACCAGCAAGTTCAGAGCTGACCTACTCTTGATGGCAATTTAAAATCACTGCTGATTCTGACTTGGGCAGTGCCCAACTTAATATAGGCAGGATTCAACTGGGGGTTGGGGAGAGGGATTTCCAAGAGTTTAGCTGGCGTCGGAGTCCTAATGCTTACTCTTCGTACATGTCGTAGGTCATGTGATATTAGTCACACTGCCAGGTAAGAAAATGAACAGAGCAAATTGAAAAAGTTAATACCTGTACTATAGTACTAAACTATTTCAAACTGTTAAACTAATTCGCCACTATCTGTTAGAAAGTCCACCGAAGCTTCTTACCGAAGTTCTTATAAAACTACCTTTATTTATCTCCAGTACAGAAGAGCAGCTACGGGTAATAACTGAGTCAGTGCCTGAAAAGCATAAACTACATGTGTACTGGAAAAAAAAGTGTGTACGGTACAGGGAAATCCAACAAATCAAGTGTACCGGTCACCACCATGGTTTGTCTGTCCTTGGGTGTCTTCGTAGATATTTCTGATGTTAATAAAAATATAAATATCTTTCTTTTGTTCCGGAATATAATTATTTCCAAAATTTTCATACAACACAATGACAGTGCCCACATTTGGGCCATTACATGCCGAATGAACAATGCATTTATGAATGGCAATGAAGCAAAGACTACGGTCAAATAAAAAATACCCCCCCCCCCAACCACCTCATCACCGCAATTGATGTTAATATAAATATTTTTTCTTTTCCCGAATATAATTATTTCCCAAATTTTCATACACAATGATGAGCAATGACAGTGCCCACATCTGAACAATTACACATGCCAAATGAACAATACATTTATAAAAGACAATGAAGCAAAAACTACGATGAAATACGCCCCCCCCCCCACCACCCCAACGTCATCAGTCATCCCAAGTCTAGTCCGCCACGCAGCCCCTACAAGATATTTTATAATACTGATTTCTATTGAATGTAGGGTCTGCCAGTTTAACCGGCAAAATCTTCTAGCTGTCGGACCGTCCCCGAACGTGGAGGATGTAGCGGTAGTGAGTTTTCATTGGCTGCAGAATTTAAACATGGCGGAAAATTTGTCTTCTCGGTTCAGGAAAGCTGTAAAAATGCTCGAATAAACTATACCCACGGAAAGTTCAGAACGGATTCCAAGTCCGAGATTTAACTTAAAAGGTGGGTTTCATTATTATGAGTCGAGAAAATGGCGTATAAAATATCGTTTTTTGACTGCCGGACATTTCGGTCCGGCAGCTAAATCGATTTTGCCGGTTAAACGGGCAGCCCCTACATTCAATAGAAATCAGTATTATAAAATATCTTGTAGGGGCTGCAAATTATCGGACTATTCCAAGTCATGATGATACACCATACAGGGTTATATATAGAGACCCCATATTTCGACACTTCACCCTAATATCACCGCCCACATCCCCAAAAACTTTTGTTTTGCGGGCCTGTGGTCTCACATCAAATTCAGCGGCTAATAAAATGAGTGATACAGGCATAAACTGTACATGTCTGTCATAAATAACATCGGTGAGACAAGATTCTTACCTTGCTGTTCTGATTTTACCGTTCAACATCTAGCAGAAGTGACCGTTTCGCGCGCGCGCAAATGTGTGACGTCAGACGAAGTGTTGTATTACTGCGCGGATTGTATTACACTGCACACAAAATAATCCGTCGTCGATGTTTATACGACTTCACAAAACTATTTCAAAACTAAAGCTCATTGATGAAATCATGTATTTGAATGCTTTTATGCGTATTTTCACATGCTTTAGGACAAGCAGCTAACGAATGAAGTCATAAACACTGCCTAAGGTGGGTTCACGGGAACAGCAACGGATTATTCCGTCAGGGCAATACAACAACGGAATATTCACCTACATTAACGAATTATTTCCGTTAATTAATAGGATGGATTAATCCGTTGAAACTACCGAACGGATAATACGTTGTTGTAACGGATTATTCCGTCATGAGAATACAGCAACGGAATATTCCGTTGATGTAACGGATGAGTCCGTCAGTGCAATACAACAACGGAAGATTCCCTTACTATAACGTACTATTTCCGTTTATACAACGGATTAATCCGTTAAAACTACCTAACGGATAGTAATACGTTAAATTTTAACGGATTATTATTTTGAGTGCACGGACATAGCAATGACCCAAGCGCAGTTGACATTCCAATAGAGTTTACACTTTTGGTCTCGTCAACTCTTCCTAAATGTTGCAATACTTATGTTACTACACACGAGCGATGTTTAAGCTTGAAGTAAAATTCAACTGCTCTCCCAGATGTTTTTGGGGCGAGTGAATTGTTTAGGGCTCAGCGTAGCGTTCAGCAGCATTTCGGCTATATATCGACGATATAACTAACTACTATATGATTAGCTGGACATGTGTGACTATCCATGTACAGTCATCATGTAGAGGAAATTAATCTTCTCCTTGTGGCATCAGACATGGTACAACACTCATGGTGCTCACCCACTTGGGGGCTGAAAGGAACCCAAACAATCAGGTCAAAATCCAGTCATGAGACCAAATACCGTCTTCTATGAAAAAAAGTTAGTTGCAGTTTAGCGTTGGAATTTTGGTTAGTAAATATTCTGACGTAAGAATGCTGGTTCTCAGTGATCTGCCCACTAAACCTGTCGACCTAATACTGTCTGGTCAGAATTCCGACCCAATACCCTCCAACCCAATAGCATTGGGTATGCCACGTTTATACACAAATTTTGCGTCCAAATTCGCCAAGTTTTGGGGCCGATCATTTCACCATTTCTGGATCTCTCCACGCTAAGCTGCAACTACCTGTTACTTGAAGTTTTAAATCGAATTGGACATCCAATCTCCACAGTCGAGGATAAGCGAAGATACACGCGGGTGTATTTCGCTGCTTTTTAGCCCTCGTCAATCTCACAGTAAATTGCTGTCTGTAAAAGGTTGATAGAATCGTTTGTTCGATGCATTCATCTTACTTCGAATGGGTGCGTTTCCAGATAAATGAGGCTATAAATATAATTTCCCATTTTCGAAATTTGTTGGCATTTTTAGGTCAGCCATGGCGACAATATTTCGTTTGATCACATTCCACTGCTTCGTCTTCCCGGTGTTCTTGACGATCGTCAGTAGCGAGAACAGAACCCCGGTCTTGTCTACCAACAACCAAAGTTTATTCGAGAGAATGACACATTTGGAAGAAGCTGTGAATAACTTAACCAAGCTGGTAAGTAATATTACTAATCCACCACATCACATTCGCGCATGGATAGGAAGCTCTGGGAGTCACCACATAACAAAGATTAAATTTAGTTTATTTGAATATACCCGCGAGTATGATTACCAATGCGACGATCAGCAAGATTTAATACTTATTTTTATAATCATGCTTTAAGTTGACATCACACAGGATGAGGTTTTTTCTCTTTATTATTATGTCTCTAAGTACATATTTTTTCCAAAATTCATGCATCTCTAAGTACATATTTTTTCCAAAATTCATGCATTGGGAATGTCACAGGCAGCATATGCTTACACGAAGAGAGATAAATGTAACACGGGAACTTTTCATCTATTCAGACAACCATGCCGACAACGTTTACCTGATATTACAAGAGAATCTACAGGACAAACTGACCTGTGCCAATTCCGTTTACAAAGAAAGCCGTCAGTTTTTATCTTCGTTAGTATTTTGCACTGATTTGCGATGTTCAGTTGAATTTTCGTAATATTTCAGGTAACTGAACATTTCAAGGCCTCCAAAAATACAGGTAAGAAAATTTACAGTAATCCTTCCGATTCTGAGTAAACAGCTCATGGTTGCTGTAGAACGGACTCAGAGCGGTTCCATGACAGTTCCCCACATGAGGCAATTCCCCACATTGACAGTTCCCCACATCGATATTTTCCCACATACATTTTTAATGTGAAGTTGTAGTAAGGAATAATATTCATGTCACTTTATTATCTGTATCCGTATGTATACATATATCAGACACCATATACTTATAGTTAGTTTACAGTCTGAAAACAGCACTACATTACGGGTAAGACATTAAATTTTCTTCCATGTGCACTTTGTTAAATGAAAAAAAAAACACCCTTGCGTTGTAACATGCTGGCTCAGGATGGAGGTGCTAGCCCTAACAGCGGACTGTTCGTAGTCCGTTGCAACAGTCGTTGGGTCAGGGTGGAAACCAAATTATTTACACCGGTCAAGGTTGGCAAGTAGCAGCTTCTCTTAACACTAACGAGTCTTGTGTGACAGCAACGCATATACACATGACACTGCTCCCTCACCTAACTGGGCCCTACACCTGAAGAAAGACATTAACTGCCACTGTGACAGATGGCGCAAGGCTTCATCTGTCACGAAAGCAACGATACGATGGCTGATGAAGTTCGGGCCGTTTTCATGGAACAGGAATGGAACAGGTCGGTTCCCACCGGTGGTCTTCCATTCACCTGGAATGTCTAAATCCCGCAGGTTCGCTGGCTCTCTTGGAAGGGCCCCAAGTTGGCGTCGGCAAATAGAACGTTTGGGATGGGTCAGTTTGCCAATGTTTCTCTTGCTGCATCTGAGGTTTCGTAGAGGGCGTCTGCCAGGATCCGGGAAGGCAGTTCGCGAGACCAGGATCTGGGAAGGCAGTTCGCGAGACCAGGACCTGGGAAGGCAGTTCGCGAGACCAGGATCTGGGAAGGCAGTTCGCGAGACCAGGATCTGGGAAGGCAGTTCGCGAGACCAGGATCTGGGAAGGCAGTTCGCGAGACCAGGATCTGGGAAGGTAGTTCGCGAGACCAGGATCTGGGAAGGCAGTTCGCGAGACCAGGATCTGGGAAGGCAGTTCGCGAGACCAGGATCTGGGAAGGCAGTTCGCGAGACCAGGATCTGGGAAGGCAGTTCGCGAGACCAGAATCTGGGAAGGCATACATTGAATTTATTAAATCTGGTGTTCATATCAAGTATATAATAACATGGTTGAACCTAATTTCAAATGTAAAAATGTATGTGGGAAAAATGTCCCTGTAGCAAAAGCGCTAAATATGCTTATGTAAAATGCATTTGTTTGTTATAAATTGTTGACTTACATCTAGAAACTAATTTTATATGTAAAAACGTATGTGGGGAAAATATCCATGTGGGGAACTGTCAGTGTGTGGAATTGCCTCATGTCGGGAACTGTCCTGTGTGGGGAATTGTCAATGTGTGAAACCCTCCTGTGTGGAACTGTCAGTCCGGGGAACTGTCTATGTGGGGAACTGTCTGCGCCCCATTCAGAGCAGTTGTAGTTGAATTCATCCCCTATTCCATGCCACGAAGGTCTCACAGTGAAACATATTCCTATACAGATTTTAACAAGCAGCTACATTAGAAGATCTTTTTAGTCGGGTAAATAAAAACACTGTATTTTAGGTTATTTGAGAGTAATCGGTTTGTTGTATAAATTTTAATGTATGTTCATGGTTTTGGTGTTTTGTGTTGAAAAAGCATCGTGTGAAAAAGCAATGATTGGAAGTATATAAATATCTTAAGACGGATCTGATGCAGGCATACTCTACAAGATACGGAGGGAAGGGATACTGCAAATGAACAAGACATTACTTACTTGTTTAATAGTAATAAGAATACAGTATTCAAGTGCTAACATTCGAACTTTGGGGGGGGGGGGGTGTTCCGTCCATCCAAACATTAAGGGCTTTTTTGGTACTAGGGGCTTAAGCTAATCCTACATATTGAAAAGGTGATTCCTCATACTAAAATACCCTTTTCAATATGGAATTTCTCTAAGAAACGATTTTAAAAATATCATTTCTCTTAACGAAACTGTCTTCGAATCTTAAAAAAATTTCATTTCTCTATAACAAACGATTTTAAAAATGTCATTTTTCTTAAAGAAACTGTCTTTGAAATGAGTAACTGTGCAGCATTGTAACGAACTTTCAACAATGTTGCGTTACATTGTTGCACAATCATAAGCCACTAAAGATCGAATGTTCGACCGGCCGTGCAGTATTTTTATTAGTAGAGCCCTCTAGGCTATTAAATCCGTGTTTAGTCGATGTATGTGGTTCAAGTCCTTCTTAAGCAGATAAGCAGAAACATATATGCTGAGTGTCGTCCTGAAAGGTTATTCACTTGTTATAAGTATTGTGTTGGTTAATACAATTATATTTTTATCAATAGTAAAGCAATAATGATGATTGGTGGCGGTCAAACGTAGATGTAAAGCTACATTCGGCACTAACACGAAGTACGTTCGTGTCGCTGCTGCAGCTCATTGTCAAGACGATATTTGGAAAGTTATTAATCCCTGTCGTGATTTCATAACCCAAGTACGCTATTCTTTCTACAAGAAAATTAGCCAGAAGCTGCAAATATAATGGGAAGGCAACAATTGACAAATTTGTTGGAGCATATTTTTTTTAACTAGAACATCCTGGGTTTAGCAAATAATAAATTCATTTGCTGCTTTGGAATGCCATTTTGTATTAGCTGTGGATATTGTCTCTTCTATGTAAATAATTTGCTAGGTGTTTATTTACTTTCTTGGCACGTCCGCAAATGACGGCACCTGATCATAAAATAAATGGTGTCTGGTAACTACTTTACATTGTTCTTCTCAATATTACTGAGGTAAATGAAAACAAAGCATTATTTACCTAATGCGTTATCTCCCTTTATTCAGAATGTCCCCAAGGCTTCACCGCCATTAGACATCTGACAGCATGCTACAAGTTTGTCAAAGTCCACCTCCGATTGGTTCGAGGCAGGTAAACTCTGTGCCCAGGAAGGAGCTTCACTTCTAGAGATCGACTCTGAGCAGGAAGATGAATATATACGTATATACCTCGCAGCTGACAAAGGTAATACCATTCAGAACGTCCTAGTGGGAATCAACGAAGGGAAGCAAATACACCGGTGGAGTCGCAGCATGAATATCAGTTAAGTCTTAGATACGTCTGAAAAATCGAACCACTTAAACGCGGATAACCAATACTTATACAGTGTCTACGGAGATGATACGATACGGTGGTATTTTGGACTATACCCGGAGCAATAAAAATCGAAAAAATAAAATTTTCCAAAAATAATTGTTTTAATGTAACAACAAAAGAAAATACATGTACACAATATGTGAAAGTTCTAGCTCGAATGCATTATGATTATAGTTCTGACATGAAATTGAAATCCGCAACATTGCTATTTCACGAAAAAGGGTCTAAATCGAGTAATTTAAACACACATTTAGACAAGAAGGGTCCTTTCACGAAAACGATTCTCCAGCAGTGGAGATGTAATGCCACCACACATCACCAGGTTAAATAGCGTGTTGGTCCAATGGGTTCTCCGTCTCTAAATGTGAGGTTTAATGACTCGATTTGGACCCTTTTTCACGAAATAGCACATATTGCGGATTTCAGTATCATGTCATAACTATATCATAACGCAATTGGTCTAGAACTTTTATTTTTTCGATTTCAATCGCACCACGTGTAGGCCAAAATACCGCCTTATCCTACCTTCTCTTTTGGGCCCGATTGTTTTAGTATTCATTTTTCAGGTGAAATTCTCCCTTTTTACTGAAGGTATGCGTTTTTTAATATTACGAATTCGAACATTAGAAGTGGTAAAGTTCCGATATATTCAACACTTAGCAATAATGGGCCTATGTTGTTCGAGCGACAATATAATCCAATGAATATTCGCGATAATTCAATCCGGTTATTTACTATATTAAGCGACTACTTTCTACCTGAGAGCCACGTGTACAATCAGATTTTTTCGATAAAGACTTTGCTGACTGTTAATATCACCAGGTCTGTCTTTGAATACATACGTTAAGTCCGGCATTCATGAGGCAACCTTAGTCGGTAAAGAGGCTCTGCGAAGGTTAGGTGTTGAATTAAATTGGAAAATGTTGACTAAGCAACTTTCATTTTTCCGTGGATTAAAGTACACGATTGTCATCGCAATGTCATTATATTGATAATTATTCCTACGAAGTAGGCTCTCATTTGCAAATTTTCCGGTAATGAGTCAGTCCATCCGAATCCTTTCGTCTGCAAAATAAGGAGAACCGTTGAAATTAGAACCTTGATTTTTGGCACGAACGTGCATAAAGGGAATATTACCAGGAGGTCATGAGCTGACCTACTTAGGTAACTTATAAACCTCGCAGTTTTGAGAGGATTCAGGTTGTTTCTAGATAAATGGCCCCCAAGTCATCTCTCGACCGTCTCCCGTATTCCTACGAACCGTTGACATTAGAACCTTGATTTTTGGCAAGAACTTGCATTAGGCATCTTAGCTTGCTAAGGGCATTTCACGTTTCACTTAACACTACCCTTAGATTTACGCTGTGATTCGGCAGCGCCATCTATCTAGAGGGGGATAATCCAGTTCGAAAGTTGTTCCCAAAGCATGAGGTCAAATGTCGGCCCCATTTAAACGAGCCAATGAAATTATCTGTATTCAAATATTTCTCAGACATGCAGACGTGTCAGTTTCACGAAGCGCAAGACTGGGGGAGTCTACGCGAGACCAAAACGAAGTTGTGCATATTAGCTATTTTATATCTGACTCTAGTGGAGCATGCTTCTTTGTTTATCTTAAGAGAAATCATATTACAAACGGCCTAACATATTTGAAAACAAAATAAAATCGGCGGCAGACCACAGGAAAGTGATATGATTTTTATTTTGTGATGGGGGCACTTCGAGGCCCACCATGGGATCATTTCAATCGATCGCTTTCTGGAGGTGTGTCTTCGTTGTATGATGTGATTGCATCGATGTCGGATGTCACGGGACCAGTCGGATGTGACCATTTGAGAAACGCCCTATTACACTAGGATAGCACCCGTTACCTCATGGCTACGAGCAGAAGTTTCTACGTATGATCGTGCCATGCGTTCGGATGATGGCATTAGGTGACTGTTTCCAGCAAGCGCTGAGCTGACCTACTTTTCATGAAAATTTGATCCACTTAGGTGACATATAAACCTCAAAATTAGGTCTTAGGTCAACGTACACAAAATAAATCATATCAAACCCTACTTCGTAGGTCCTGCGATGTTAGTCACACTGCCATGTTTTGAATGGAAGTTTTCGATAATTGTAGGATAATTCGTCCGATGATATTTTTTTCAGCTCTTCGCGAGAACAGCTTTTACACGGCTTGCAATGACATCGGTACGGAAGGAGTTTACATGTGGTTCCAGTCCGGCAAAACCGTCGACTCGGTCAAATGGGCTCCAGGAGAACCATCCAAAGGGAAAACGGAGAACTGCGTACGACTTAGCTACGCCGGAACTTTTGAAAGATATTACTGGTATGATGGAGGTTGTGATGAGAGCTTTGGTCGAATATGTAAAATTTCAATGTAATCAAGTCAAAACTGCGCTTACGACCACCGTCATCAAGGAATCACCAAAGTTTGAGTGTCAATGGGGAATCCGCGTCACATATGGATTATACTTTTATTCGAGCACTACCTGGTTAATGGGACTGCAATCTACTTGTATTGACTTCCAAATGGATTTTAAATCTATGTTGCTTAACTTCAATGCAGTGGAGCAATGCTAGTTATCTCCATTAGTTGATATATACATCATAAAAACATTTCCCTAGATTCAAGCTTCTGTAAGTATCTGCATGGTGCAGTGATTATTTGCCTGAATGTGGTTTAATCATCAAACGCACTTGGAGACGTATTGTATATTGTCCCACATCTGCCTTTATTCTATTTTCATCAAAATAATACAGAGTAATTTCGTGAACAAAACTAGAATTACAAACCGCATTGTAGGTTATAGTATAAGGTACCGGTAAGCATTCTGTTCGTATAATACATGTATCTGAAATATGATAACCCGAAATTTACTTCATCTCTTGGTACGAAATATTGAAAGATCATCCCCTGAGAGCGGCTGTTTCATTTTTCATTGGATGACATATTAAGACAGGGTTGGTTGTATATAACTGTTTGAAATGGGCGATATATTACGGCTACATGATGACAACATTCTCCACTTTGAGGTAGAAGCATGGAATTTTGCATGATGATAGCCCTCATTTTTTTCTATTAAAAGCACAGATATTTCATCCTAGATGGCCGCCACTGTAATGTAGAAATCAGGAGTTCATTCCGAATCCATATATAGTTTTCTAACTAATCGGGCTAGAGAGTTGAAACTTTCCATCATATATCAGGTGGTCAACGATATTCAAATATCTTCTATGATAAGGATCTCCCAAAGGAATGTCACCTTCAGGGTGATGTATCTCAGACATATCTCATATTTATCACCTTACTAGAGAAGCTAAGATGCGTATTACGTAACCACTCACGCTATTAAAATGAAGACCATGAATATACATGTAGAACCACCCATTCTACATCCCTGATAAAAAAATAAATCAAAACAATCTTCACTCATAACGGTCTCGGAGACTTTGTTGGTGTCGAGACCATGGCCCGAACGATCAGAAAGGTACGTCAGAAAAATTAGAGATAGCGAATACACCTGCTTGTCCATGTAATTCTACACAAAATGGCTTCATATAAATCCATATAATTCAAATGTAGATTCTTAAGTTTTATTGAAGGAGATCTCAGTTAATGGTGTGTATTAACCAATCAACCACTTTAGTTTTAGCACGATCCACCCTGTCAGGATGTAACGTAGTCTCTACTTTTCATCGATCTGGTCACTCAAAGATGTATTATGGTAGCCGGGGTTGCTCATCCTTCATATCGACATCTCCTAGCATTTACGATCCGTCATCAGTAGAGTTGAAACGTAAACACGCTGAACAGCTAAAATCAACCTCCAGACGTAGGCTTGACTCATCATATTTTGTAAAAATGATTGCCCTATTACCGAGACAACCGTCTTGAAACGGAAGCCAATCAACAGTCAAGAAGACATGCAAAATACTAGGCCAAATGCTTGATGCTTCAATTTTCGATTTTAGCAATTTTGTAAGCGTTTGTCGATAGTACGTCGGCGGCAATATGGCAGTTTTTTTTGTAAGATATTTAAGGTTAAACCTACACATTTCACAATAGTCAGTAGGTCGAGCAATATATGTATAAACATGCTGTATTTGGTATTAGGGAGCTTCTTGAAATTAGGACATACTAGGAACTGGCACAAGGCATTCCAAACGGTGTGGCATGGTGCGCCCAGTTGGAACTCTTGGGGAACTCCCCGGTATCCGTTCTCGAACTCACCAAAGAAAGGATATCATCTGGCTTGCCATACAATAGCACAGAGGGAATGGCAGGGAATGGCATATGCCATTCCAATGTGAACTCCTCTCCATGCTATTCAGAACACTACAATGGGCATAGTGTAGTACACTTATATTGATCCTTAGGAGAAATATTATAACCATGCCAAGGTTTTGCTATAGGTTTGAAATCTAGCAAATTCAGGTGTATCAACACATTATTCGATATGCCATTGGCGGCCATCTTGGATATGGAGGTCATTTTTCAAGAAATTCGAGCGGATCATAATTTTATATTGATCAGTAGGTCAAGTAGTATAAAACTGTGTCAAATTAATTGCTATAACCCTGAAATGCAGCAAATTAAAGTTCAGTACTGCATTGGCGGCCATCTTTTATTTGGCGGCCATATCGGAATGATTTCAAGTTGGTCCTTTGTAGAATTTAACCAGCTGACTATAAATGTGCCAGGCTTTATGCTTTTACCTCAAAGTGCAAAATTCCCCTAATTTCATGCACCATATTGCTATATTTCTCCCGCCATCATAGTAAGAAATTCATCTTGTGAGCTATTTCATATACTCTTTCAATGCAATCTTTCAAGTTAGAAGCACAGAAAGCCACATTTGGTGAGGTGGCTTAGGGCCATATTTTGAGAAGATCGTGAGACGCTGGACCAAATCACCAAACTTGGCACACCCATCACCTGAGACATATCGAACAATATCGGAAGGGGTGCCCGTTGCGCTGGGATCTGTGATGCCCCCTGGTCCCCAAAAGGGCATTTGAGGGGCAATATTGTTATTCAATAGTTAGCCTCCCAACAGCTTCGTTATTTTTATTATCCTTGAGGCTGGGAAGTTGAAACTCGCCACACTGTATCACTGGTTCAAGCGCTACCAGAAAATGTCACCAAATCCAGGATGGCGGCCATGATGACATCATTTTCCAAAAATAAGCCATTTTGTGGACGATTTTTCGGGCCAATTTTTCCATTTTTTTATTTGCGCAATTTTTGTCGCTGAAACTACCTGGTTTCATTTATTTGAGAAAAAAAAATACTTTTGAATACTTTTACGAAAACAAAACACATTAATTTTGAAGGAATACGAGGAAAACAGAACTTTCCAGTTACACCCTAATGTCGTCTATTTTTAATTTACTCATGATGCTCATCTCCGAGTATTACGTTACAGGCTCAAAATAACTTCAATGTCATAAGCTATAACTAACTAAGTTACAGTTCTCAACATTTCTTCATTTTCAAGCACCAGAGAAAAGTTCTCTGATAAGGAAGTGGGGTGGCTAAAACCACCTAAACCAGTTAGGTTCACATAATCGCCTGTGTAAAAGGAAACAATCGCTCCTTATCCATGTAAAAGTTGACAATTCAGCTTTCCATCTCGTAAAATGGAATAAAAGATGGAAATGCTCATGGCTGGCCAG
Source organism: Hanleya hanleyi (assembly GCA_036873755.1). Taxonomy (NCBI): domain Eukaryota; kingdom Metazoa; phylum Mollusca; class Polyplacophora; order Lepidopleurida; family Hanleyidae; genus Hanleya; species Hanleya hanleyi. The sequence goes on from JAVTVY010024477.1 coordinate 88,514, forward strand.
GTTAGTTTTGCTGGGTATTCTTGCATTTACCAGGTTTACCCCATATTGAAGCGTTTACTCCATCAGACTTCCTCGATGCTCATCTATTAACAGATGAACGATGAATTATTTGTTTGAGCTGATCTGTTATCACAGCTCCCGAGCTAGCGTATCTAATTCCGCTTAAGCCGGTGCTAGAGGCCGTGTGGATACTTCATAATCTTCACATGAAGCGCTACAATAAAAGCGTGGCTGAAATAATTAGGCTACGTCCGAGAATCTACCGTATTCTCGGGTCTGCATGTTTGGTGCCGAGGGAAGCTTTCCTGATGAGTTTTCTGATATGGTTGCTTGTTAGTCGCCAGACGTCGTCAATTTCCCCCACCGCTTGCTTATCGCTCCAATTTCAATCTCAACTTTGAGAGGTGAATAGCTGAATTAACAAGTGTTACACGGGCCGGGGGCTCGTGTTTAGTTCTACGCGTCTCTGTGCGTTCATTTGTGGCCGCCGTATGTAACCACAGTTTTGGACGGGATAGTATGAAACTTCAGCTGAAGAGTGTGAGGGTGAACCTAAAAAGAAAAATCCCAAAACGGGCATCTTACGTCTGTTGGAGGCCAGAATTTTTTTTCTGGAAGGCCGTGAAATTATGTCGGGATAGCTAAAAGAGCTATATGGTCAGAGAAGGGACTCTAATTACAAGCGTCTAGTCCGTCATCCATAATTCAGCCGTCGTCCATCAGAGAATATCCGCGTCCATAATCCAAAGACCTATTCCATATTCCATATAACAGTATTAGCACCAAAGAAGATCATCATTAAAACCAAGAAGAAATCAAAAGGGCATTTAACACCCAATGGAGACCGGAAACATGCAACATACAATTTACATGTTATAGCACTGGTCTATATATTGCCATTGAATGGCCACAGTTTGGTCGAATGTTCATGGGACTTTGTGAAAATAGGGTCCCGCAATCTTTTTTGGTCAATAGGCTCCCAAACATTTTCAGGAAAACTAAAGGGATCTGATAGAGTGAATAGACACAGGAAAGGGATCGGAAAGTGCATTTAACTCTCATTGAGGGACAGGAACATAACATTAACATTAAAATAAGACGTGTACTTCTATCCTTCGCCATTGACATATTTTTTCATTGACAAGTCACTCACTCCAAAATAATGGGCACCCCTTCTGATATTGTTCTGTATGCCTCAAGTGATGGATGTGCCAAGTTTGGTGCTTTGGTCCAGCGTGTCACGATCTTTCCGCTAAGCCACCTCACTAATTTAATGAATGTATAGTTTGCGGAAAAAAAATCCCCTTTTGGATTCTTTGGAATCTATAAACATGGCGGCTGTCGCAGGTTCGCAGGGTCTTACAACTCGGGTATAACAACTTGAGCAGAACATTTTTAACAAGAGAATTACATTACACGAGAATTTTACAAATTCTCCCATAGTTAGTGTCGCAGTCGATATCATACCAGTAAACTCTTTCGTAAGTAGTCGTGTAATGTAGTATCACGCAGTTGTCTGTTTTCCCTTTTGTGGGTTCTGCGGGAGCCCATTTGGCCACCCCCATCATTCTGCCAGACGGATACCATTTGTACACTCCTTCCGTAGCTATGTCATTCCCAGCCGTGTGGAAACCCCCTCGCAGATCTACAAATATAATAAATACAAGCGTCTAGTCCGTCATTCAATATTTAGCCGTCGTTCTTTAAAGAATTTCCGCGTCCATAATCCAAAGACCTAATTCGTATAACAGTATTATAAGTATATTGTAAGTCAAAGTATACGTGAAAGTAGGCTAATAAAAGAGAAGCGGTCAACAGATTTTGATGATGCCAGTAAGACATCATGATGTTCCAAAACCATCAAATTCGTATCGCCGATCAGTATTCTTAATCCATAGGATTTTATTTGTAAAGTCGTTATCTGGAGTATGATGTATCTCAGTCACGCTTTGATTGTGTCTGTTCATATGAACGCTATGAGGATCTTGAAATACATAGGTTCAGACGGCCCCTAGTCCCGGGTTAAACAGAATTAGACACAAGTTACGAAACATGTCTTCTGTCGTATAGTCGATTAGAGCGGAGGCCCAACGTCTCCCAAAGAACGTCTCCCATATCAACGACTGATTCAAATGTTATGGAGAACACACATCGGCAATTCTCAAGTACCGGAACTGTGAAATGAAATTTTTATACGGGACACATATCCTTATAGAGAACACCGCGCATGTATTCATGCATAAGAGTAGTTCTGTTCATTTTTCTATTGATTTCTCGGAATTTACACTTATATGTGGCCGTAAAGACGGCGAGGATAACACCCAGACAAGGATATGCTTAAAATGAGAGAGGAAGACTTAGATACTACAATACTAACATTTATTTAAAAGAGGAGTCTCATCAGGCCAAACTTAAAATGTTGTTTGTTTGCGGTAACCCTACGTACCCACCAAAAGGCCCCTAACCAAAACTTTGTATGGATTTATTTTTGTGGAATCAT
>JAVTVY010024478.1:0-92018 GCA_036873755.1 Hanleya hanleyi
ATCTCGATAATGAAAACGAGGAACGATGAACGCAACAGTACAATCCACACTGGTGGTTCCCACAGTATACGCCATGGTTCTTTCATAATTTGAGAGCGGTACGTTTGATGATACCAGCATAGTGCAACCGGTTCCTCATGACCCATTAGTTTCCACATTCGCTGTACTTATACCAAGTTCCCTGCAAATTTTTGTCTTGTTTGGAAATTCGAAAATTATCGAAAAACGATAAAATATACAAAACGACAATATAATTCCAAATCCTATAACTAGGCTATGAATGATCATATTCTGATCAATGAAATATGCTCATATTCAGTATGATTTCAAATTGCCTAATATTTGTGTTGCGCATAATTAATGCATCGTTATTGCGCATGTTTTATTTCAACTTCTGTTGATGTTTTTATGCGGCAAATAGCAACCAGCGACTTGGCCGGCGGAATCGTAGATTGAACATCTAAGGGACAGGCCGTGATATTGGCTGCAGGCTAGGATATCTTATGTTGATTTATAAGTAGATGTATTTATATCTAATTGATGTGATAACTCTGAAGTACGATTGTAAATGACAACAGTAATTGTTGAAAATTGGAATAGGCCTCTACTAAATCATTATGGCAGTGAGCTGAAATATGTTCAGGTACGTGATCTTATTGTTTGATTCGCCACATCTGTGACATGCGAGTGGTTTTCACCGCTGTCATAGTTTCGCTTCCGAACTCAGTTGCAGTTTTGATTAACCAGTATTACTCGCGCGCACATCGATTGCGCAGCTTCCTTTGGGCATATCCGGTTTACATGTACACTTTATTTAAGTTTGTTCGTGTACTTTATATTTACGTTAAATTTAACGTCTTAACTTCCTATCGTTATTTATGTTAATTTTTTTTTATAAAAATAAAAAAAAAATAACTTTATATATAGGCCCTATTTATTTCGTTTTATATATATTTACAAAGGTTTTAACTATATATTTGTGTTTGACAATATTTTCACAAACGGCGACTTTATATTTTGGTTTTAACTCTATATATTTGTCGTTGACAATATTGTCACAAACGGCGCCTCATAGATATGCTTCCATAGTGGAAAACTGAATACGCTAAAAAAGGATCTTTTAGCCTCATATTTCGCTCCTACTTTACAACATCCAGTTTTGCTGCCTATCCCGATAACTTCCTGAACAGAGTGATGACAAAATACCTGTTATTAAGCAAATGTTAGCCAACAACTCGATTTCCATTCCGCTAAGTTGGACAAGTTCTTTCTGCGCTGCCATGAGATGGTCTGGAGATGAATGACAGAGTTGTGGCAAGCCATTGAAGGCCATGTAAAAACAACCTGTGGGCCAGCAAAACAGTTTCTGTGAACATTTACTTCAATCGAAACATGGTTGCCAAGGAAGTCTCCTCAGGTCCTTCAATCTCCAGTCTTGATCAGATAAATGGGACCCAGTGAGTATGGTGAGGTCCATTGATATCTGTATACATCACCGAAAAGAAGAACGTCATTGAACATGGAAGAATCTACCCCGAGAGGCAGAATCTACATTTACCTGCGTTGAACCCATTGAAAAACTGACAGGAATGTTTGAGCATTTGTTACCCCTCAGCCCATAGGGCTGCGGGGTCTTGTCGTTGCCATGTACGTACGTCCGTCCGGTCGTCCGTCCGTCCGTCCGTCAACATGCTGAATATCTGCAGATCTATGAAGTCGGGCTTGACCAAACTTTGGTGAGAGCTTCCTGAATGTTGACTGATGAAATGATTAGATTTTCAGATGGCTATGATGATTTCATGATTTTTAATTATTTTTTTTTATTATTTATTGATGGGTCAGCTTTTGCACTGTTAACTATGCCCATCAACATGTTCTTGTCGGCTGAATATCTGCAGATCTATCAAGTCGGGCCTGACCAAACTTTGGTGAGAGCTTCCTGAATGTTCACTGATGAAATGATTAGATTTTCAGATGGCTATCATGATTTCATGATTTTTAATTTTTTTTTTTATTATTTATTGATGGCTTATCTTTTGCACTGTTATCTATGCCCATCGGGAACCCTTTGTTGCATGTTTCATTGTGACTTTTGAAGGTTCCCTGATACAAGAAAGCCTGGTCCATTCAAGATTCAATTTATTTCCATTTATTCCCCTTTTATTTCCCATTTATCTGGGAGCTTACATGCTACACTTGTTCAACCTATGCACTACTCTCGGGAGGATTTCCCCACCCTTGGGGCACTAAATGTTATTGGACGTTTTCCTATCCACAGCTTCTCAGCTTCATGTAATATGTATGAGATGCAATGTACATTGTTTTTTCACACACACATGCAGAATCACCTAAAATTTATTCCTTTACAGTAATAACTAACAGGTTGGGGACATTATTTTATTTCAGAAGTAAGAGAAAATAACCGGCGCTGGGTTCTCGCAGTATCGAACCCCTATTAGTTTGAATTTCGCGTCACCTTAAATGAAGGACAACATTTTCTTCAATTTTGCTGTTAAATCATTGTATTCTACATCATATGATTTATCCTAAAACTTTTGCATGAACGATGTTTGTGTCCACACATTTAACTGGTACAACATAATGCTTCACTTTTTGTCACCAAACATGTGACTGTACCTTGGAAATTATTTAAAACGAGTGATTAGGAGAGCCCAATTTAGCCTGACTGTGCAATTTTGAACCAGATTGCATACCTGGAGCTTATGCCCCTCGTTTTTTGTTTCATTTGAGTTTTGGGCGCCCATACGTTTTCCGGAACTAAATTGGCTCTAGATGCAGCCCTGATCTTACTTGACGAAAAAAACAGGCTGAGAGGTCCACGCACCTATAAGGTACTTGCCTGCAATTCATGGGAATCACTATCAGCAGACTGGTGTGAATATCTTGGGTGTTCTCGCACATTAGCCTGCATGACAAGGTTTTGCATGACTCCATGATGTCTTTGATCGTCAGACAGCAGAACACATGGCAGCATCCGAGATTCTGGTTCCCAGAAATATCCAGAGTGCTAGCTGGGAGATAAGAAAACAAAATCCTGAAGCAGTTTTGTATACCCCGTGTTCTTGAACAGGGGAAGCAAACAATAGAATGGAATAGATTGTTTTATCACCCGTTACCAGTTTCTACTCGTCAAGAGAGTTACATTTCTGCAATAAAGATACCTGGTATTTGAATGTTCTTTCCTCTGGCTACTGGCTCTGGTAATGAAGTTGCACATCTCAAAGCTTTGGAGTTTACTTAATTTGGTCAAAAGGTTTTTGTCCCCATGTATGTTCCAACATCCAATGAATATGATTATTCCGGATTTCATTTCTCTACGTCTTCCTTGAACGTAGTACTTCTTTGGAAGCAGTAAGTCTTTATGGACGGCAACGGGCTATTGAATACTGGATCTGAGGTTCGCATTTGACCAGCTTAGATTTATACTTGAACATTACTGATATCAACCAAAGACACTTAAGTGCAACTTTTGCCTCTACGTAATCTGTCGTTCTGTTTTGTAAGAAATGAGTTTGTTTAAATTTTGGTACTAAGAGGCTGCAGGATCTAACACATGACAAATACAGCATCATTCTTCACAGTCACTTTAATTTGCCAGTGCTAATGATTGGCAACAGAATCCCGAGGTTAGGTGTGTTGTCTTGCCGGTATTGTTAATCTACGCTAACCCAGTCCAAATAAATCTCGATTCGCCTGTGCGTGTTTTTACCGGGAAACAAGTACAATGGAGCTATCCGCCTGTTTCCCCGAGTTGTTTTACATCTGTATGTCAATAGCCAATCCACATTTCGATAGCCGAGCAGTTTGAATGTACAAAAAAAGTCCAAAGATTTGTCCTCCCCAGTGCGCTCAGTATTCATTTCTCGCACACCGATTTCAATTTTCAGTTTCTGTGAAGGTGTTACTTGGAAATTTTGAAAGGCTGAAGCTCCGTCCTTGAAATAGGAAATAAGGAGGTTTGACTACCGATTTAGAGACGCACGACCCATGATGGTAAAGGGTGGGTCGAACACGTGTAGGCCCTATATTAGTGCTGGGATAGTGTGATACCGCAGTTGATCTGTCTCTTTATGGTGTAATAGGTACCCAAAGGCTGGATTCAATCGAAAGGCAATTGATTGACATGAAAAACCTGGCTTCGAGGTAGCTGTGTATAGACCGGCAAGGTATAGACGAGGCAGAAATTGTAAAGGTCTAGCAGACGGCACTGATGATGAAAACACTGACAGATCGTTGGACGGGCGTTGGGTAAGGCCTGGCTGGGTGCATCTACGGTCATCCATTATGTGCTTGACCCACATCACGATCACCAGCGCAGGATGTCATGCCTGGATCGATGTCCATTGGATCATTTCAAGTGGAAGGGGGATGAGAGGGCTCCTTTACCTAGATGCGTTGCGTGTGTGGTTGCTTTGTGGGTAACTAGATGCTGAGATTGAGCTACTCAAGGGTGTAATTCATGGTTAAAACATTGAGTGTTGCAAAACTGACTGCCAGTTCTGAAGAATCCACCACAATCCTCGCATTGATGCGGACTTGCCTCTTAGGGCGCACGTTCATAACTGTGTGAATCATCCACACGATTAAATATCACCCTGCGTATCATACAGGCATATTGGTTGGAATGCGGACGGGTGGGCTCCTCGATACCGGGGCTGATCAAGCCTCAAGCTTGCCTGTAGCACGGGGTGGCGTATGCGTTGGTTGCCGTACCCGGCAAATGTTGACAAATGCAAACTGCTGATTGTTCTTGAATCTTCTCGGTCGGGCAATGGAATGTTTCCAGTGCCATTCTTTTGGGCATCCGCGTTTGTCAGAGATCTCAAGTTTGGCATGACCATGCTGTTGTGTTTAACAATCGTGTGGAGCTCATCATGTTGATATTGCGCAGAGAGGTGAGCTGACTGTAACTGTAGAGAAAACTCCGATATCATATGCTTCTGCTACGAAGAGATCCGTTGGTAGTAAGAGAGGTGAGAAATATGTGAGGTGAGAGGGTGCACACTGTTGAGTTACGGAGAAGTAAGGGAGGTGAGAAGTATGTGAGGTGTGAGGGTGCACACGGTTGAGTTGCGGAGAAGTAAGGGAGGTGAGAAGTATGTGAGGTGAGAGGGGCCACACTGTTGAGTTGCGGAGAAGTGAGAAAGGTGAGAAGTATGTGAGGTGAGAGGGTGCACACGGTTGAGTTGCGGAGAAGTAAGGGAGGGGAGAAGTATGTGAGGTGAGAGGGGCCACACTGTTGAGTTGCGGAGAAGTGAGAAAGGTGAGAAGTATGTGAGGTGAGAGGGTGACACTGTTGAGTTGCGGAGAAGTGACAAAGGTGAGAAGTATGTGAGGTGAGAGGGTGCACACGGTTGAGTTGCGGAGAAGTGAGAAAAGTGAGAAGTATGTGAGGTGAGAGGGGCCACACGGTTGAGTTGCGGAGAAGTGAGAAAGGTGAGAAGTATGTGAGGTGAGAGGGTGCACACGGTTGAGTTGCGGAGAAGTGACAAAGGTGAGAAGTATGTGAGGTGAGAGGGTGCACACTGTTGAGTTGCGGAGCAGTAAGAACGGTGAGAAGTATATGAGGTGAGGCGAGAGGGTGCACACTGTTTAGTTGCAGAGAAGTAAGGGAGGTGAGAAGTATGTGAGGTGAGAGGGTGTACACTGTTGAATTGCGGAAAAGTAAGAGAGGTGAGAAGTATGTGTATGTGAGGTGAAAGGGCGCACACTATTGAGTTGCGGAGAAGTAAGAGGTGAGAAGTATGTGAGGTGAGAGGGTGCACACTGTTGAATTGCGGAAAAGTAAGAGAGGTGAGAAGTATGTGAGGTGAAAGGGCGCGCACTATTGAGTTGCGGAGAAGTAAGAGGTGAGAAGTATGTGAGGTGAGAGGGCGCACACTGTTGAGTTGCGGAGAAGTAAGAGAGGTGAGAAGTATGTGAGGTGAGAGGGTGCACACGGTTGAGTTGCGGAGAAGTGACAAAGGTGAGAAGTATGTGAGGCGAGAGGGTGCACACTGTTGAGTTGCGGAGCAGTAAGAACGGTGTGAAGTATATGAGGTGAGGTGAGAGGGTGCACACTGTTTAGTTGCAGAGAAGTAAGGGAGGTGAGAAGTATGTGAGGTGAGAGGGTGTACACTGTTGAATTGCGGAAAAGTAAGGGAGGTGAGAAGTATGTGAGGTGAAGTACACTGTTGAATTGCGGAAAAGTAAGAGAGGTGAGAAGTATGTGAGGTGAGAGGGCGCACACGGTTGAGTTGCGGAGAAGTAAGGGAGGTGAGAAGTATGTGAGATGAAAGGGGCGCACACTATTGAGTTGCGGAGACGTAAGAGAGGTGAGAAGTATGTGAGGTGAGAGGGTGCACACGGTTGAGTTGCGGAGAAGTAAGGGAGGTGAGAAGTATGTGAGGTGAGAGGGTGCACACGGTTGAGTTGCGGAGAAGTAAGGGAGGTGAGAAGTATGTGAGGTGAGAGGGTGCACACTGTTGAGTTGCGGAGAAGTAAGGGAGGTGAGAAGTATGTGAGGTGAGAGGGTGCACACTGTTGAGTTGCGGAGAAGTAAGAGAGATGAGAAGTATGTGAGGCTGGAGTATATACAACAGGCAGCGATGTCCGCGCACTCTACTGCTGACTGTTCCAACACCATGTCCATGTCCCTTCATCCATCAAGGCACGCGGGTCTGGATGAATCGGTGCGGTCCGTATGGATCAAGGTACTCCCAGAACTCTTATGTCACTTACATGACGTCCCAGTGTTGGCCGGATCGACCACTCGGGTTTTGTGTTAAGGACGACACGACTGGGCAAACGTGGCCTTGAGGAAAGACAATCATCTCGGGGCAAATACCCCTTGAGAGACGGTGCATTAATTAAACACAACATTAAAAGGGTGGTGGAAAACGATGCCGGCGTACTGACCAAAAGTCATATGATCCCACAGACAAATATACTGACTGCATATTCTAACAACATCACAATATCCAAAAGTGAACCCTGTGATGATTTATATCCCAGCAACGCTTTTATTGTAGCTCATCTTCTTTGAATGGCATGTCCACGTATATAGCTTTCGAGCAATTAAGGTTGATATCTGTTCTGTATCCATGTTAGGTGGGAAAGTCACAAAGAACGTTAAGGCTGTTGTCTACTTGAATTAGGTCAAACTTGGCGTAGCAAATCACATTGATAATGTTCGCGAGTGGTGTCCAAAGTGGATTTTCCACTGCAATTTGCCTTTCTTGACGAGACCCAGCTGATAACCGTTCTTGGAGGTAGATGTGAGGTCAAAGCAGAAAATTGCGTGTACTCGTCACAATAGGCGATGTGGTTTGCCCTGGTCCTGGTCTATTTGACTCGTTGACACAAAGATGTTCTGGTAACTCGGGTTTCTTATGCGATGTCTAAAATCCGGTTTCTAAGGGACGAGCTGAGAGCTGCTATCTGTTCACATGTCCTCATTTGTTGGCTTCTCTGCCGCACAACAACAACGTTTCGATGTGGACAGGATAGGGGTATGTGTTGGACGAGTCATTTACGAGTGTGTCGCTGAGAATGACAGCCACTGGCTTAAATCTAGAATGGAGACCAATATTTGCAGGATCCGCCGGTGTATCGTGTGTATGCGCTAAATACACATACGCTTTACACATTGTACGTGTGAAAGAAGAACATATTGTGGGTTCTTGGAATATTTAAGAGCTTGTTGAGGAATTCTGTGCCTTCTTCGGTTTGTTAGTATACAGGTTTTTGCCCGCTTTTTTGACCGCTCCTCTCTTGCAGAAAACCAGCCTATGTTTATACTATGATTGTCTGTTTGAATTTGGTGCTAATACTGTTATATGGAATATGGAATAGGTCTATGGATTATGAATGCGGATATTGTTTAATGGACGACGGTTGAATAGTGAATGATGGACCAGAGGCTTGTAAACATCTGTTTAAATGCATCCAGAGATTGCCCCCCGTTTTCGTCCAGATAGGGTCACCCACGTATAGTTCGATGATATATTGATGCATGTCAAGATATACCGGTTGCCATCGTTGTCTCTAGCAAGCAAACTCGTGTAGACTAAGTCGGCTTGCCACTGACCGTTGCCAACAAGTGTTACGAGGAAAATGGCATCGGGCAGCGCTATGTAAGCTATAGATGTATCGGGTTTAACCATGCTTGTATGTGTGATCGACGAATGCCCTGGGGTTTGGCGGTCCGGTAGAGGGTATTCGCCTACTATACGTTGCAGGACTCTGGGGACTGTAATACGTGTCCGACACCTTTCAACGCTTGATGATGATGACTAACGAGGCTACCAGATCTTACCGATCGATTTCCTTTCTTGATAATTTCATCGGTTTCCGCCGATGTGACGCGAATGCCATATTTGAAGGCCGACTATAGATCGGGATAGATGGTAAAATACACCGTACTCACATTAATCCCAGTCAGCTGAGCAACGAAGGAGCTGCATTGGACGCAAAAATCATGACACATATAGATGAGGTTACTATCGTGTTCACCAGAGAACTCCACGCACACACATCATACACGTACAATAGGACCTCGAGATAAAGCTGAAAAAGCGCGTATCATATGCTCCGTCTTGGTCGATTGAATGCTCCCGGGATGGCGTAGAACTGCGTCGATGCTCGTGGGGCTCACAAATGAAAGGTATTTCGTCTCGATATGGATCTTCATACCGCCCCGAGACGGTCCGCTTCCTGAGCAATGAATAGTACTACCATGAAGCAGACACGTCTAGATCGACCAACAGAAGAGACTTCGATGCCCACTTCTGTCGGTAACAGGGCACATTGAATCCTATCTCAAATGCCCTTTCTCTGTGTCAATCCACCCACCGGTACTTTGTCTAATAAAAAAATCCGGAAAGGTGATGAACACTGCTGTGATGAGGCACGATTTTGACGAGTATGTACGTTGAAGTACCTGAATGTCCCAGGGAGTCCATGTTTCCAAGTCGAACAGTTTACAGCCCTTCCACAAAGATGGCGTTGGGCATCTTTGTATACCGAGACTGCCACTCCCAATAACATCACAGGACCCGAGTTCTACCCTTCTATTTCGTATTGTGTGCTCAGTCGTACCGTGATAGGTTGGGTCCTAGCCGCTGGATCGTCTGTTGATCGGTGTGGCACAGGCTTGCGGTCGGTTCGTGACCGGGTTTGTCAGCATCGGCCTGACGCACGCCTTGAAGGTCATTCAGTTGATACACCACACATTGACGTAACCGTCGATGCGTTATGGGAGCAGATCGATATACCCCTCCTATATTTGGCCGTAAAATGTTTGTACAAAGGCCCCACAAACTGATGTCCCAATGAGCTTTGTTTTTGCACTCTGTAGACCACACTGAGCCGCCGATGATATCTGCTTTTGGTGAAGAGCTCGGTCAGTCGTGCATCGGTTTAGGGCTTGAGATCATCAATGACGATCAAGTTGTCCGGTTCCGAATCAGACAGGGTGGACAGCCGTTCCACAAAGATGACGTGCATCGTCGCATACGACGTCTGCTACTCCCACGTAACACCACACGACCCGGGCTCTACTCTTCTATCCGTGCTGTGGGGATCAGTTCGTACCGTGATAGATTGGGTCCTTGTCCGTTGAGGCAGCGTCTGATGTTCGATGAGATACAGGCGATCGGTCGGATCGTGACACGTGTCGGTGTGCATCGACGTGATACAACTCTTGGGAATCTTTTAGTTGAGACACCATGGGTTGACGTGGCAGGCAGCGTGCGATCACAAATTGTGATGTCTTCGCTTGGAAAGGTACCTTGACTTTTCTGATGAGCTCTTGGTCACCACGCTGGAAAGTACACTTCTGTGGACGTTTTAGGGGATGGATGGGGTGCAAAACGGTCCGGACCTGGGATCCATTGTGCTTGGTGACTCCGATGGAGACCCTCTGGATACTGCGGTGATATGCACGATTGTACTCGTGGACGAGTTTCGGGAGCACATCGGGAAACAACCTTGTATATTTGGCCGTAAAAATTTGTTTTTCTGCCGGTTAGAGGTACGATTGGACCTTTTGACGATATATGCCTGGGACTTTCGCTCGATCCTGCACATCTACTTGATCACAGCCACAGGATTCACCTCCGTGTTTGCCCAGAAGTGGACCACCCACGCGTATACCTTGACAGGATATTGATGCATGTCAAGATATCGGGTTTTCAACCAGACTTGGACTTGGCATCCACGAATGGTCTGGAGTTTGGCGGCCCGATAGAGGGCATTCATCCAGCTGCACGCTGTGGAACCATGGGGACTGTACAGCGTGTCCAACACCTTATCCCTATCTCAGCGCTTCATGGTGACGACGAATGAGGGTGACCAATCTGATTAAAAACAAATCTAGAAACCGATTCGCTAACTGGATCTGACCCCCTTCCTATCTCAAGGCCGTTCGGTGACCTTTTTGTAAAAAAATAAATCTAAATCTTGATGATATAAACAACATCATGTGGGGACATTTTGCGCTGCGTTGGTGGGCAACTTGATCCGAATGAAGTTAAAATTTGAATTAATGTCATCCGCCTTACTATTTACGAGAGTCGGAAATGTCCGGGACTTCTGCAAAGTTTCGTGCAGGAACGAACTCGACATAGGGAGAGGGTCAGGTCTAGTTGGAGAATCGTTTTCTGGATCTGGTTTTAATCAGGTTGGAGGGTACCGAGACTCACCGCCAGACAGTCTTTCTTTACAATTTTATTAATTCAATCGGGCTCCGCTAGCGTGGCGCGAACCCAGGCCAAATTGTCTGATGACTGATCGTCCTGCAGTAGCAACTGATCCACAAGGCATGTCCGAGGACCGACCATAGATCGGGATGGATGGTAAAGAGCAACCGTGCCAACGTTAATCGGAGTTAGCTGAGAAAAGAAGTGACTGCGTCGGAAGTAGGCATCATGACGCAAATAGATGAGGGTACCATCGTGTTCTCCAGATCAAAAAACGTTTAAATTTGGTTCAAACACTTTATGAGAGACGAATGACAGCCGGTCAGGGTATAGTGTCGAGTCACTATCGAACACATATCTTCGATGCTATCGACCCAGTCATCATACACGTGCTGGAGACCGCGAGGTAAGGCTGACAAAAGTACGTATCATATGCTCCGCCATGGTCAAAATAAGGGCTCGGTCTGACTAAGGACTGGCTTTGTAAAAGCGTCTTTCGCCTGTAGCACTTACAAAGGAATGGTACTCCGTCTCGATTATAGCTTTCTGGGCGTACCTTGAGATACGTTAGCCGCCATCTGAAACCTATTTTTGTCAATATATTCATAACAATACGCGTGATGAATTTATTTCAGTGACTACATCCACATTTTCAGGGGCACGGCTTCATATAGTGACTCCATTGACATCTCGTGACATCGGTCATCTTGTATTCCAAGATGGCCGTCATTCGAAAATTATTCTGATCAATATTGTCTAACCTAAACCCATTATGAACTTGATTCCAGTGGCTATGCCCACATTTTCAGGGGAAAGTCTTCAGATGGTGGTGCAACAGACATACTTTAATGGCGGCCATTTTGTATTTCAAAATGGCCGCCATCTGCAACCTATTCGTGTCAATATCTCATTTAGCTGAATGAGTCAGAAATCTGTTTTAGTGGCTACTCCTACAATTTCGGGATCAATGCATCAGATAGCGCCACAATATAATTCTTCTATCTTTTAACGATGAACGTATTCCAGTTGATTCTTTATGACTGTCTCATCTGCATGCACCCCTGCATTCTGTGTAAACAATCTGATTTTGGTATGTATGAACAAATTCTGGAGCACACGAAGACTGTTTGAAAGTTTCGCATTCCCCAATTCCTGTCAGCCAAAGTCGACAGCTTCTCTCCCTTCCTTTTTGCCGTCGTTGATAGTAGAATGTTCAGCGTTTGACTTCAAGAAATGATGATGAGAGTTATCATCTCTTAACATTGATTCGTTTCAGAATCAGTAGAAACTTCATCAGTGTATCTGCTCTGCATGATCCACGTAACCATCACAGATTACTCTTAGTAATACTTAAAACAAAATGTTCTGTTTCATCTCTGTCTCTTATAGTCGAATCTGGTTGACATTGAGTGGTATATGGCCCTATAAGATGGAAGAGTCGAGCATATGGCGGGGGGACAATAGTCTGACTTAGAGAATTTAAAATTTTCCCATTGGAGTTTGAGATTCCATAAGATTTTTATTCTATAGGATTTTGATATATCTCGTGAAACTTGGATCGTATAAGATTTGGATTTTCATTTTTTGGTGAGGGCATATCCTCAGTTCGCATGATTACGCTATTTTACGCTTTAGTTCAGGTGTATCAAGCAAGCAACACCGAACTTGTTGCCGAACAAAATTATGGGCAGTCAAACTAAAGTTCGAAGACAGCAGTCCGGCACTGTCGAGATCTGAGATTAGTCAGTATCTGCTCGTGAGGTAGCTGATTTGTTACTTGATCTGAGTCGAAGATCTGATCACGAACGCCGAAGCAGCATGGAAACCGAGGAGATGATAGGTAGAGGTACTATGATAATGTATGACCCACCTTGTGTCAGACTAATCAGCAACCCTGATAAATTGATAGGTTCTGAAATAACAGGGTGCATTGAAGGAAAGAGGAAATAGCTGTCTTTGAGCATTTCTGGGAGTATTAGGGGTTATATGACAGTTCAGTTAATGGGTTTGCTTTCTGAAACTAGTTACATAAAGAAACATCTTCGATACAAACGCCAAAGAAGCAGTTGTTGCGAGGGGAAAGGCCGCGAGATTACGGTTTTCGTGACAGTCGAAACCGACCAGGTTGTTGCTTGGAACACATGAACCACAGTCTGAAGCAGCGTCAATCGTGGTAAATGGGAAAATGTGATTGGAAGTGTTACTTTGCTTGGAAGCGTTACTATGACGGATATTCATGATAGGACTCCTTAAATGGAGACATTCTATTCAAGGATTTCGCGAAGTCAACCTTATTCTCTTATCAACAATGGCAAAGCTTGACGAGGGAGCGCAGCTTGAGAATTTTTTATTTTTTTTTATTTTGGTAAAGTGCTGAAGTTCAAGAGGGTGAGAACAACTGGAATTCGACAAGGGCAAAATGCTGATTGTTGTTTCCGGTCGTGCGATGGACTATTTCCGATGTCATTCATTTTGACATCCGCGCCGTGCGAAGCCGTATTCTGCCTGAGATGTCGGGTTTGACACTGGTGTGGGTCAGATGGAGACTGGTCGTGATATTACGCAGAAATGTGAGCTGACTTTCACTGGAAGTGAGAAATCTGTTAAAGTATTGTAGGTGAGAAGGTACGGACTGTTGAAGCGCGCAGAAGTGAATACAAGGACTGGACGTGAGTGAGGGAGGCGGAGAATGTGCAGACTGTTGTGCGGAAATGTGAGATAACTGTTAGCATGCGCGAGGCTGTCAAAGTTGTACAGGGAAGTGAAGCAGGTGAGTTACATGAAACTGTTGAACATGTCACAGAAGCGTCTCAGTTGGCCCCTCCAGAAGCGATAGCGACTGTGTGTTCTTCGGTAGAAGAAACGGATGTTAGGGACCCAGTCCTTTTAGTGAATCGGTTTAAACATCATGTGCGGACTCCTCGTTTAAAGAGGAAGAATTAGATGATCTCTCCTCTCCAGAGCATATAAGATAAGATTCTTCAGATGTTGAGACCATCTGTTGAGAGAAATATAAGCCAAAACTGACTGAGTTTTGTACAGTGATGATGATGTTATGATGGAAAGAGGCTTTGTTATGGGTGTTAATAAAGAACCCGAGTCTGGTAAACATGAATTGTATTGTTTTCGACTTTGAGGTCGACTTTGCATTCCCCTATGCTAAGTATGTCAACTTGGTGGTTGAATTCAAAGGGTACATGATGAAAGCATTGAAGAAAGTCCTATAAGACATTGTGGACGATTGATTTGTGACGGGTTTATAATGTGAACATGAACATCCCTAACATTGATAGAAAATCCTTAACCGGATTAAGGATTGTTCGAAAACGACTAATTTTTTATATAATTTTGCATTTAGATATTTGATCTTAAATAGAGATTTATGTTGTTAGTCACTATAGATATGTAATATTGCACAAAAAGTCAAATAAAATTATCTCTTTCTCTGTGTGCGGATGCTTCCAAAAGCGCGATAATGGGTTATCGGGACGCTAATAATTCAATAAATCATCTCTGAACGTGACTCAGCTTATTTATATTAGGAAAGGAATATACGAAGCATCTTCTTACGATTCTTCGTCTTCGGTGAAACTTCTACACGAAAGAATACGACAGTAACTCCATTAATTCTTTGACAAAACCTGTGACACTGATCCGAAAGTATAGCATAGCCCAAGATAAAGATCCAAGAAACAGACCGCCCCGACACGACGCTCCTCCGATATTTTTTAGAAATAATAATAATAATGTATTTGAGCTCTTTAACTGAATGAATGATATAGATAGTCGAATTTGTATATACAAGCTTTTAATTTTTTAGTATTTCTTATCTATTGTTAATTGTTTTAAACTATAGTGCTAGTAAATATATGAATTCAACAAAGAAATGTATAATGGAAAATAAATCATTATGTTTGGTGGGCCGATATTCTGTATGGGAAGCGGCCTGAAAACTACAATTTAGTCAATGGGCTTGTCGAATTATCGCAACCTAAAAAATGACCGAATGTTATATACACTTGCCGGTACTGACCTTGACCTTAATGACCTGCGTCTATAACATTAATAAATTATCACGTCATAAGAACCTTTACTTGTTGACCGAAATATTTATATTGAAATAACATCTTGCATTTTTGAAAGGGATGCATAATAATCCTTGTCTTGTTTGATAAATATAGTACACCGATTTGCTTTGTCAAATGAAAGCAGCCTGGGACAAACAGGAAACAAAATATTTCGTGAATGTATTTGAAATCAAATTCTTGTTGCCCATGGGCAAGTACAGGCAACCAACATATCCAAATGCATTGCAATTCAAGAAGAATTTGGTTGCCCAAAGGAAATTTTGGTTGCCCCGAGCAACCGGGCAAAGAGCTATTTCGCATCATTCTCTAGATGACGACTTAACTACGAATATTATGGATTGAAAATACTTATCAGCGATACGGATTTGATATTTTTCGGAACATCATGGCATCTTGCCGGCATCAATGAAAACTGTTGACCGCTTCTCTCTTGCAGGAAACTAGCCTATGTTTATGTATACTATGATTGTCTTTTTGAATTTGGCGCTAATACTGTTTTATGGAATATGAAATATGTCTTTGGATTATGGAGGCGGATATTCTTAAATGGAAGACTGCTGAATTCTGAATGACGGACCAGACGATCATAATTGTGTTGACTTCAGTGGTTTTATCGTTTTTTTTCTATTTATAGCTGAATCATCACTGTCTCACACATAGTCCCCAGTTAACAATTTCTTGAAGAAGTCTTTTTCCCCATTTGATAGCTTGCCCGTAGTCTACCTTGTTTTGCTTTCGTTATGGATATAATCACCAATCACTAATATGATTAAAAAACATGATTAAAAACTTTTGACGTCCTTTTTCCGTCTCAGGAATATAGTCTCGCTTTGCCATTTCACGCGATTCGTCTTCACCATAGGCTTTATTCAGATAATAGTGCTCTCTATCTTCGATATCGTCGCTGAATTCATCCTTTATAGGACAACGAAACATTACTGTCCACACATTATATCCGATACACTTACGAGTATTAATAGGTTGAGCTTTTTCTCTAGGATGAACGATCTTAATAATCACTCATATTCTTTAGAATATTCTATTTTACATCGTCTCTTTCCATTTATATTAGAGATCTGAGCTCGGCCATGTTGGAACTCGTCATCTTCACTCTGTTTGTGCCAAAGTGGGTTATATAACACCTCTCCAGTTTGTACCAGGACATTTTCAATCTCTTTCGGATTATGACTTGTCGATGTAACATGCCCATTTACATTTGCCTTCAACCATTGACGTTCCTGAATGTTCGGTTTGAGATCTATAAATCAGTTTCCATGGCGGAGTAATGGTTTCTTCAAACATTTTCATAAAGTCACTGAGTTGCTATGTATTAATACGGCGACCTAATAATGAAATTTGATGTTAGTCTATGGAATTATTAGACAAAACCAACATGCATTGAATTAAATTCGATACCGGTATCTCTTGAACTTCTCGTGCACTAACTATGCAAATAACAGATACGTTGCCATGGTGCGATCCTTTGGCAAACAAGTCTCAACTTATCTTATCCTGTTCGACGTCGGCTATCTTTATATGTTGGGTTTAATAAGATAATCATCTATTATCAAATTTCTTGCACTGGATGGATGGATGAATGGATCTACCTTGACACTCCATCGTAATAAATATCCCTCATATCCTAGATTCAAGGGTATACCCTTTGTAAACTGTCATATTCATATCCTCGGATATAGGCTGCCATTTTCCGGAACAGTAGATCATTTTTTTCAGACTAGGTTATAAATATCCTTCAAGGACTTGTAATAATGCATCTAGCCACTAATTTGTTCCACTTGCAAAAGACTCAGCAACCTTCATCGCAAATGGAAGGTGTTGGACTTTCTCGGCATCTGATATATATGGCTTTTTCATCTGAATCCAGTTCAGATCCAATTCTTATTGTTTGGTAATACTATGTTCTAAATACAATCGTCTAGTCCGTTATTCAGTATTCAGCCGTCGTCTATTAAAGAATTTCCGAGTCCATAATCCAAAGACCTAATTCATATAACAACATTAGCACTAACTTCAAAAAAGTAAATCATAGTATATATTAAAATAGGCTATAGTTTCTTGCAATACAGAAACTGTCAACAGTTTTCAATGATGCCGGCAAGACATAATATTCCAAAAATATCAAATCCGTATCGCTGATCAGTATTCTTAATCCATATGATTTTCGTTAAAATCGTTATCTAGAGAATGATATATCTCAGTCACATTTTAACCCAATGTTAATGTCGTCGTGGATCTTCGTAAAATGTATAACTGGTCTGCATATTGTTTGAGAACATATATGGCATACATTAACCATAGCTAGTGGTGTTACCTCTTGGACTCAATAAAATTGTAATGAGATGACCATACTTGTCCTTCACATAGTCTCTGCCGATATACAAGTATAACAAACCATATACATGTATATAGTCATGTATACGGTACGCGTACCTGGATGATGTACATGTACACGGACGGTGTACGTGAGCGATGTACATGGCCGATGTACATAGACGGTGTACATGAGCGATGTACATGGCCGATGTACATAGACGGTGTACATGAGCGATGTACATGGCCGATGTACATAGACGGTGTACATTGGCGATGTACATGGCCGATGTACATAGACGGTGTACATGAGCGATGTACATGGCCGATGTACATAGACGGTGTACATTAGCGATGTACATGGCCGATGTACATAGACGGTGTACATGAGCGATGTACATGGCCGATGTACATAGACGGTGTACATGAGCGATGTACATGGCCGATGTACATAGACGGTGTACATGAGCGATGTACATGGCCGATGTACATAGACGGTGTACATGAGCGATGTACATGGCCGATGTACATAGACGGTGTACATGGATCATGTACGACGTACATGGATGATGTACATGGACGATGTATATGGATGATGTATACGGATGATGTACATTACAACACATATAAGGGAAGTGGGAAGAGGTGCCGACATACTAACAGAGCCACATGAATCACAGTATAGTCTTCTGGTTAACCTATTCTAAAGCACATACCAAGAATCTAACGATTCGTACGTACCATGTATATGGGCTGTTTTACATGGGTAGAGATTATATCAGGGACAAGCATGGTCATATGAGGTGTCATTTCAGTGAGTGAGAATTCTAAGAGTTAACATCACAAGCTAATGTTAATTTACGGTATGTCATACATTTGTATCTATAATACCACTCAAGTCGGTTCTAGGGGAAGTGTGCATGGTTATACCTTTCTAGAACATCTACAAATCATCACAGGAATCAGTGTTATAATGCAGCCAGAAAATTGGCATGTGGGGTCATATGACTACTTGACAGTATGCTGGCATCTTTTCCCACCATGTTATGATGCGTTTAATATATGTTCTAAGACAAATGCAGACAGCACACTATCCGAAGACATACAACATTAATACAATGGTGATCGCTTGCATGAGGAACAATCAGTATGTCAAGATGTGAACAGGGACAAGCATCATTTGTGTTGTCACCTGGGGGTTTATTCCCTTCATTTTATCTCTGTTCTATTCCATGTACATACCATTTATTGAATGATGAATAAACAATCAATCAAAACAAAACAATCATATACCATTTGCTGAGAAAGACTTACACTGTCCATTCACGATGAAGGTTGCTGGATCTGCTGGAAGTGGAAAAACTAAGTGGATAAATATATTATTACGCGATCTTGAGGGAGATGTAGAAGAAAGTTCGCCGCAAATAATTATCTGCTGTTACGGCAAATGGCATCCCCCATAATTTCCACCATACGATTCTGGCAGTACCCATTATACAGTGTGTAAACGACATACCCTTGAACCCAGCAGTTGATGGATACTCCTGTTCCGGTGTAAAAAAAAACTGATAATAGTGGAAGATCTAATTATGATCGAAGCCAAACAGGACCAGGTCGACGCGAGAATGTCAGATTTGTTCACAAAAGGATCGCACTTTGATAACGTTTCTGTTATGCACATGGTACAAAACTTGTTCGACCGAGGCAAAGCTTCAAGAGAGATTGGCTTGACATGCCAGTATGTTGTTCTTTCTGACAAACATCAAATTTTTGTTTCAAGAATAAATGAAATTAAATTGTGAACAGTCAAAATAATTATATATGTATATATTATCGACGAGGACGAAGTTTATGTATTAACAATGATATGTTGAAATGTTCTAATGTAACTAGTTGATTAATAAAACATATATTCTACTATATTGAGTTTGCATTCTTTTCTCTATGTTGTGTACTATTAATAGTATCGGGAAGCATAGAATTCTTGGAGCTTTTCCCAAATTATCCATCGTTGACTAGATAAGCCAGTTTGATGACGTCATTGCTACGTCACTGTCTTGTGTTTAGTTACTTGTCTTTGACCTAAGATATTTGAATAAGTTGGCGCCGAGTCACGCATGTGCGTTCTAGTCTTCAAAATCAAAATTGAGTTATTTCTCCTTATAGCGTCATCCCCTCAATTGCATTCAAGTACTAGCCCGGACGAAAAAACAGCTTGGAAATGCATGCATAATCTGTGCGATTGGCGAAGTCAGATTAGCTTAGAATGCAAGCATTTTGCATGATGCCGAGAGCTTGGAAAAGTGTGGAGGCTAAGAATGTCCGGTGGCTAAGAGTGTCCGTCCCCTATCTTCTACAAGATTGGGGACAAGTGTCCGTTCTTGGTTGCAACAGAAAAGGACATGAAAAGGGACACTAATCACCAGGAGATTCTTATCCATCACACCGGTATTGGAACGAGAAAAGCTTGGACATGCATGGAATATCCTTGCTATTGGAATATGGCTACCGGTAACTTCAAGTCAATCCCAGCTTTCTCTAAGCTCTTGGAATTCAGGTGCAAGCTCTCTTCAAGGGCTTAGAGACATATTTTTTCTATGGCTTAGAATCAGAGAATTGCAATGCAGAGAGTGAGTGAGTGAATATGATTTAACGTCACTTTCAACTATATTTCAGTCATATCACGACGTTTGAGTCCTATTCCTTTTCACACCCGGGATCCCACGGGTGAGGTCCTATTCCTTTTCACATCCAGGAATCTCACGGGTGCTTCAGTTAGTCGCCTCTTACGACAAGCTGTCTGAGGTGCTGAGTCCTATTCTTATCATTGGAGCGATATGCAAGAGGTGGGAAAAATTGACATCTGTCGACTAAATAGCAACCATATGACTCTACAGAAAAGCATCCCTCGGCACCTAACATTCAGACCCGAGAATAAGGTGGATTCTCGGACGTAGCCTTAGTATCTCAGCCGCGCTTTTATTGCAGATGTTCATGTGGAGACTATGACGTATCCACACGGCCCTAGCACCGACTTAATCGAAATTAGATACGCTAGCTCGGGAGCTGTGACCATGACCATTGGTGTACACGACGAAACCCCAGGTCAACCCCGGGAGCCCCACTGGGCCGCAATGCAGAGATATCATTTCCCTTGTAAATATAGGTCATTTAAACAATTTGTTTTCTGGCATATTAAAAAACCATTCGGCAGCCATTGTTGTTCCGATTTTCATGCTTGGAACACAACAAAGGCTTCAATGCTTTCCTGTTCTATTAAAATACCTGTTCTAAATCAAATATAAGCTCAACCAGGAGTAGTAATGTAAAGGCTTTTCAGCGTATATTTTCCAGGCAGGTAACTCTTGGTTCCTTTTTTCCGCCAGGGGGCGCCACCAGGCCTGTATGACTTCACTTCCGGTCTGGGTGAATGGAGCGTGACCTGGGAACATGATAGGATATGTACTGACCTGTCCGTGGGTTTTTCCACAATGTCGTTCACCTCCGTGTCTTTTCGGTTACCTCCGTTGTGAGGGTTTTCCACAATGTCGTTCATCTTCGTGTCTCTTGGGTGATCTCCGTGTTTCTTCGGTCAGGTCCGTGTCTCCTCGGTCAGGTCACCGTGTTTCTTCTGGGTGATCTCCGTGTCTTTTCGGTGAGGTCCGCCATCTTCAGAACATGATAGGCCATGTACTGACCTGTCTGTGGGGGTTTTCCCGCCAGAATTTCGCTGTCGTCTGCTTGGGGTTGTCACGTGCCGAACACCTGGCTCCCCGAATTGCAACTTTGTTGCACGTTCGCTACAATGTTGCGGTGAACACCTGGTCTGTCGTCTGCGTGAGTGAGTTCACGTGCCGAACACCTGGCTCCCCGAATTGCAACAATGTTGCACGTTCGCTACAATGTTGCGGCCACCGTGAACACCTGGTCTGGCGTCTGCGTGAGTGAGCTCACGTGCCGAACACCTGGCTCCCCGAGATCAAGGCATGTCCAGACTTGTTCTGGGTTGTACAGTTCTGCCATGCAAAGGACGGGTACTAGGAATGCATGTTAAATCTATAGACAAAGTGTATGGAAATAGAGGTTTTGGGGTCTAGGTGGGCCACTAGTGGGTCGATGGAGTCGTATGAGGTATCAATATGAAGCATTCGTGAAGGCGCATCCGACGGGCTGGGTGTGGGGTTGAAATATCGTCATTCTGCGCATGCGCGGTAGACAAAGGGTATGGAAATAGCCGTTTTGGGGTCTAGATGGACCGATGGGGTCGAGTGAGGTATCAATGTGAAGCCGATGTGAGGGGGCATCCCACTGAATGGATGTTGGGTCGGAATATCGTCATTCTGCGCATGCGCAATAGACAAAGGGTATGAAAATAGACGTTTTGGGATCTAGGTGAGCCACTAATGAGCCGGTGGAGTTGAGTGAGGTATCAATGTGGAGCATATGTGAGGGGGCATCCGATTGGACTAGTCTTCGAGAAAGTGGTGCCTATCGTGGACCAGCTGTTTACACCGGACGAGCGGGCATCAGACGAGTTGGAGTGGGCTCGTGCCCTGAGAGAAGCGGCGGCAGAACCCAATGAACAAATGTCTAGCAATGAACCAGACGACGATGCCATTGATTACCCGGCTAGACTTTGACCACCCGATCCTTTGATCTCACGGGGTTCTCCCTATAAATACGAGAGACAGTCAAATCTGGTACCATTCACGTACTGACCATGACGGAGCATATAATACTGGCGTATCTCAGCTTGACCCCCGAGGTTTTCCTGCATGTGTATGCGGATAAGGTCGATATCATGGAGGAGGTGGGAGACATCTGTGATGCGGACCCTACACAACCGTGCCCGGCTCACATTCGTCTGTCCCGGGAGGGCTGGACCAAATTCAAACGGGTGTTGTCTGGTGAACTGGACGGCGACCTCATCCACTTGTGTCACGATGTGTACATCCGACGCGGCCCTTTCTTTGCTCAATTGGCTCGGCTAGATGGGGGTACAGTGCATTTTACCCTTCACCCTGATCTATGGTCTGCATTGGAAGATGCCGTGGTAGATGTGGATCAAGTGCTGTCATCAGACTAAGTTGGACTGGTCATTTACCATGGACACTGTGGAAGCCAACGAATAAAATCAGAAAGAAACTCCGGCCCAAGATATACCCGTTATAAATAAACGATAGAGCCAGGATCCATCATCATTTGTCACCATGAAGCGCTGGGAGAAGGTGTTGGATAACTTATACTACAGTCCCGACAGTCCGGCGGCCTATAGTGCATTGACGGCTCTCTATCGAGCGGCCAAACCCCAAGGGATACAACGTGCCCAAGTCCGAGATTGGGTAAGAAAACAAGACACCTATACCTTACATCGAGCTGCCCGTCGCCATTTTCTACGGAACCGGGTCATCGTAGGAGGACTAGATGCCCAATGGCAAGCGGATTTGGTCGATATGAGCGCCTTTGCCAAACACAACGATGGGAATCGGGATATCTTGACGTGTATCGATATCCTGTCGAAGTATGCGTGGGTGGTACCCATCCGGCCGAAAACGGGGGCGAATCTCATAGCGGCGTTCAAGGACATCTTCAAGACCGGGCGCAAACCCATGTATTTGGAAACCGACGAAGGCACGGAATTCCTCAACAGACCGTTCCAACAGTTTCTGAAAGCCCAGAAGGTGTTTTTCTTCCATACGTACAACGAGACCAAGGCTTCCGTGGTGGAAAGGTTCAACAGGACATTCAAAGGCCGCATGTATAAATATTTCACCTATAAGAATACAAGGCGGTACATCGATGTTCTCCCGAAACTTGTGAGTGGTTACAATCGAGCCTATCACCGGAGTATAGAGAGAGCCCCCATTACCGTCACCCAACGCAATGAAGCCCAAGTTCGGCGTGTCTTGTACCCCAGGCAATCGCAGCGAACGACGGAGGAGGTGTACAAGGTCGGGGACCCTGTACGGATCAGTAAAGTCAAAGGTCAATTTGAGAAAAGTTACTTGCCCAACTGGAGCGATGAGCACTTCCTGATTAAACGGCGCCTACCCCGACAGCAGCGAGTCTATGAACTGGAAGATCTTCAAGGGGAACCGTTGCTAGGTACGTTTTACGAGACGGAATTACAGCCTGTCGTAAAAACACAGCAAGACTACTACACGGTGGAGCAGATTTTGAAAACGGAACGTCGGCGTGGCAAACTGTTTCATTTCGTCAAATGGCAAGGCTGGCCCAGTTCCTTCAATTCCTGGGTGGCGGCCAACCAGGTGAAACGACTATAAAGCCAGACACCACTACCGCCATCCTTCATTCCACGTTCGACCACGGTGCTATGGACAAGCAGCAGCTGCCTCTGAACACAGCGTCTCCCAAAACGCGCAAAGCGCAAGTGGGCTTTGTGGTGATATTGCTAACCCTGCTGAGTGTGTTGTACGGAGGTGTGTTTTACGACGTAGCCTATGTCAGCACGCTACTTAACCAACTTAGAACTCCAGCTGTGAGTGGCAGTGAAACCAGTCTACAGATAGCACCAGTCACCTCCGTGATAGAAACGAGCCCAGTCATCACCACCACCACACCACGTGTACAAGCCACAACGAGCTCCACACCGAGTATACAGTCAACACCTACATGAAGTACACCAACTACGTCTGAAAACCCACCGGATTTCATCCCTCACAGTGAACAGACAACGACGACCGACGTTGTACCCACCACCACCACTCCAGTTCACTCGTACCAAATTTACAAGAGCGGGTTACCACGACAACGGATACACCTCGAACTATGGATCCTCGGTGGCAGCATCCCTTCACTTGCGTCATCGCAGGACCGACAGGTTCCGGCAAAACGCACTTCGTCAGGAAGCTCCTTCAACACGCCGACAGCATGATCACCCCACCAATTGCCCGAGTCGTGTGGTGTTACGGAGAATGGCAGGCAGCGTATGCAGCAATGCCCCACATCACGTTCGTGGAAGGCCTAGTGGTGTTACGGAGAATGGCAGGCAGCGTATGCAGCAATGCCCCACATCACGTTCGTGGAAGGCCTACCTAACCTGGCCGATTTGGAACCGGACACCCTGGTGGTTCTGGATGATCTCATGGCGGGGACGGATGCGCGGGTTACCCAACACTTTACCAAAGGCAGCCATCATCGACGGCTCAGCATCATCTACATTGTGCAGAATCTGTTCAGTAAAAACAAAGAACATCGGAACATCAGCTTAAATGCCCACTACCTGGTGGTTTTCAAAAACCCGAGAGATACCACTCAACTGCTGCACTTGGCGAGACAGATGTATCCCGGCCGCATACCGTTTGCGTTGGAAACCTTCAAAGATGCGACAACCCCTCAGCACGGGTATATGCTCTTCGACCTCAAGCAAGCCACCCCCGATCACCTTCGACTACGGACCGGCATCTTTCCCGGAGAGGCCCACCACGTGTACATGCAAAAATAATGTAAACACACCCACAGTGGCTCCCCCAGCTGGAGTGTGTGTGTTTGATGATGAAGATAATACAGACAATTAATACCACAGCATGGTTGACTTTGTCTCTGTTCTCTGAGGTAGATAAAAAGGGCAGAGTTGTGGGTTCTGGCATTAGTTGTACATGATGACTGCGCGAGTACGGAAGCACGCCCCGACGCTCCGTGTATTGAAGACGGCCCCACCCGAGTTGGTCCGAACCATTGTACGCGGTGCGGACCCTGACCTTGTACGCTGTCTGTGCGAGATCGGGTACAACCTGTTAAAAGGCAACGTCCCACTGACTCCGGCTCAGAAGACCAAGTTGACCAAGCATAAGACAGGTCTCCGAACCTTAGTCCAGAAGCGAGTCTCTCAAACACAAAAGAAAAAGGTGTTACAGAAAGGCGGCTTTCTCGGGGCCATCTTAGCATCGTTGGCCGCTTCCGTGTTGGGTCCAGTATTGGGTGGACTCTTCGGCCGACAATGAACCACACGAAAAAAATGGTCCTCGTCGAACCACGGTTCCTTCAAAACCTCCAATCGCCCTACCCTGTCCCACCTACGGTGAAGACCATAAACATCCTGGATGAAGAGATGTAACAGATCTTACAAAGACCGGGGTTAAGGGACAGTGAGAAAGTACAACGGTACAATGAGACGCTTCAACGGTACATGACGTTCATGGACCAATACAAAACCCTCTCTACCCCACCACCACCACCACCACCACGCGACACACCACGGACCTCAGCACCGCTCCAACAGCCGCCATTACCAGGGATACCACCCACAGCCCCACAGTGGGTGGAAGACGAAGTGCTGAAGAGTGTACCTGCATCGTTCAAGAAACAAGCTGGCCTGGTATTACAACGGATGAAACAGAATCCTAACATGACTTGGAATGATAAAGGCGAACTCCTGGTACAGAATCAAGTGGTTCCCGGGACCCACATGACGGATTTAGTGAATGATCTGATGCGTAAACGCAGGTCGCACACGGATCCTCGAGGATGGGAGGTCTTCGCTCAAGGCTTGAAAGACATGCATGTACCGCAGGAATTGGTGGGGAACCCCGAGCGCTGGGCCTGGATGCAGCGAACCCAGCAATCGCCGAGTGGCCCACTACTTTCTTGGGAATCCGAGTGGGAACCGGAGTCACCCCCCAAAACACCACCACAACGGACACCTTCTTTTCATACCTTTAAAAAACCACCCTTGATCAAGACACCCCACATCTCCAGAGCCGTGACACGTAGCAAGTCACCGCGACGAACACGACGCCGGACACAACCGCCCAAGGCCTGAAACACCTATTAAAACCAACAGCAGCAGCAGGACAGATCAGTCGCCATGTTTTACCTCACACTACCCAGTAACAGTTCGCTAGCGTTTCCTGACAACACCTTGGCCAAGTACGTGACCCAGTTACCGCAACCGTTGCATTTACCTGGGCGCTGGGAATGTGGCCTCGTGGATATCCAATACCCTTACTCGCGGTACAACGTGCGTGCCAATGAAGTCTGGTACGAGGTGACCTACGAAGGAAAAGACACCCGACTCACCCTCCCCGAAGGCCAATACGATACTCCCAAGGAGTTCATGGGTGGGCTGTCAAGACTGTTGCATTATAAGGCTCTACGGGAGGTCACGAATGTTTCAAAACCCATCAAAACCTATCCCTTCAAGAATCATGTGGACTTCGATTACAACGCACACAACGACAAGGCACAGATCATCCTCACCGCCAACGTGAGTGTCGTACTCAGTCCTATCCTACAGCAAATGCTGGGTTTCGATCTACACACGTTCGCTGGTCCCACCGCCCACCAAGGCCAGATCCCGATGGATATGAAGTCGGGTATGTACGGACTCTACGTCTACTCGGACGTGGTGGACAACCACATCGTGGGCGATATCAACACACCTCTGTTACGGGTGGTGCCCATTAAAAAGTTGTATGGAGATCAAGTCACCCACGGTTTCACCCACATGCTCTACCTGCCCGTACGACAAACCCACATCAACACGATCACGGTGGATATAAGAGATGACACGGGACGACCGGTGGCATTCGAACGCGGGAAAATGGTGCTGACACTTCATTTTCGACAAGCACGTGCTCCCCACTTTGTATAATGAAGGTGCCTTACGAGTGCGATGCACGCAGCTATATGGACTATTATGCCCAACAGGCCGGCGGTGGCCTTCCGGTCTTTAGTGGTGCACGCATGCAACGAGGACATGGACTCGGGAACATACTTGGGAGCATCGTCAAAACGTTCCTGCCCTTGGTGACGCGTGGGGTGAAAGCAATCGGCAAACAAGCGGTACGCAGTGGACTGCAAGTCGCCGGTGATGTCTTGGGGGTACGGCACCCAAAGAAGCCTTGAAACGGCGGGCCAAAGAAGCAGGAGGCGTCTTAGTGGCCAAAGCACAACGCACCGTAGGGAATAAAAGACATGCACCACCGAGACCACGCACCAGTCGACGACCGACCCAGCGACGACGCACATCGAAGACCCAGGATATCTTTTCTTAAACATGTCCTTGATCCACGCAGAGTCCTGCCCCTCCACCAACAGTGAATTTGATTTGTGGACCGTGCCGCCCACACAGACCAGTGCCGAACAAGGATTATGGGTGGAGCATCTCCCGCTCTCCAGCATCAACGAAACAGGGCCCATCGAGTTCACCATCAGTAATGCGGATACGGCCTATGTGGATTTAGCTCATACATACTTGTATGTGAAAGCCAAGATCGTCAATGGAGATGGCTCCAGAATCGTCGACCAAGCAACGGTGTGCCCGACGAATCTCTGGCTGCACTCGATGTTTCAACAAGTGGATATGTTTTTCAGCGACAAACTCATCAGTGACTCGACCAACACGTACCCCTATCGAGCCTACATCGAGACGCTGTTATCGCATGGACGAGAGGCTAAAAAATCTCAACTGACAGCCGCTTTATTCTACCAGGACACAGCCGAGCACATGGGCGTAGAGAACGACAATGTGGGATATAACAAACGGAAGGCTTTGACCGCGAACGGCGTCTCGGTGGATCTCATGGGTCGACTGCACGAAGACTCTTCATGCAAGACCGGTACCTCTTGAACAAGATCCACATCAAAATCCGACTGATACGGGCGCCTCCGACCTTCGCCTTGATGGCCACTAACGTAGACGGGCATGCAGCTGACTATAAGATTGTCATCCAAGACGCAGTCCTGTATGTCCGAAAAGTGAAACCGAATCCAGCCGTTCAATTGGGACACCTCAAAGCCTTGGAAACAAAACCAGCCCAGTACCCTATCCGACGTGTGCAAACCAAAGTGTTCTCTGTGTCTGCTGGAAATATGAGCGCCAACAAAGAAAACCTGTTCCTGG
Source organism: Hanleya hanleyi (assembly GCA_036873755.1). Lineage (NCBI taxonomy): Eukaryota > Metazoa > Mollusca > Polyplacophora > Lepidopleurida > Hanleyidae > Hanleya > Hanleya hanleyi. Next base: position 27,984 of record JAVTVY010024478.1, read on the forward strand.
GGGAACTACCCAAGCGATTGATCCTGGCCTGTGTGGAAAATACCAGTTTCAGCGGAGCCTACCCAGAGAACCCGTTTGACTTTAAACATTTCGGCATCAATTTTGTGGCCCTGCATGTGGATGGACAACAGGTCCCAGCCACGGCCTTAACACCGAACTTTGGGCGCGCGAATTTCATTCGAGCCTATCAGAGCCTGTTTACAGCCACCGGTCAAATCAACCAGGACGAAGGGAATATGATCAGTCGGGAGGACTACGGGAACGGATACACGTTGTTCTGTTTCGATCTGACCCCCACCTTAGAGAACGACCATCAGCTGGCCCTCGCCAAGCAAGGCAATTTACGGTTGGAAATCCACTTTGCACGAGCCCTCGGAGCACCGTCAATGTGATCTGCTACGCCGAGTTTGACAACATCATTCAAGTGGACAAGGCGCGCAACGTCCTGTGTGACTTCTCCACCTAACATGGATACAGACCAGATAACCACCGTGCTGGAGAATGACCCAGAGCCACGTATGGTCTTTGAAGGGGTGTTCGCCCGAGATGTGTTCCCATTAGACCGTATGTATCCTGCTGCTTACGTTCTCAACACGGACCCGATGGATCGGCCCGGTGAACATTGGGTGGGCGTGTACTTGACAGAACAGCAGGGCGAATACTTTGACCCGTACGGCCTGCCACCCCTCCATCCCGATTTAACAGACTTCATGGATCAAGGCACAGAGACGTGGTGTTGGAACAGTCAATCGTTGCAAAGCCTGACCAGCAGCGTGTGCGGACAATATTGCTTGTTTTACCTGTACCATCGATGCCGGGGAAGAACCTTATCTACCATCGTACAGATGTTTGACGAGTACCCCAAGGCCGAGGACCGCGATGTACTCGTATATGACTGGGCCGCCCATCATTTCAATGTACAAGCCCCGTTCTGGGCTTAAGTTCTTTCAATGTACAAGCCCCCTGTTCTGGGCTTAAGTTCTTTCAATGTTCAAGCCCCCTGTTCTGGGCTTAAGTTCTATCGATTTCAATGTACAAGCCCCCTGTTCTGGGCTTCAGTTTTCACGTGGTTGTTCTCACGTTGTTGTTGTTGAATAAAAAAGCAAAATGAGATCTCACCCAAAAAACCCTGTCTTGTGTGTTTTCTATATGAGCATAATGCATGAAGGCTATAACAGACATGTGAGGATTCGGTGAAACTGGCTTCGAACACCGTGGGGAAAGTAGCCCATCAGTGGCCTAGGATAATCCGAAATTCACCCGCGCAGGCGTGCGGCCGGATAACCCGCGCGCGGGCGCGCTGCGGCCGGAGTAGCCCGCGCGCGCGCGCGCTGCGGCCGGGGCGGGGCGGGCCGGGCCGAGCTGCGCGTTGCGGCCGGGGAAAACCCGGATGTTGAACATCCGGACCCTACGTCTAAGGGGAAAATTGGAACTCTTCTGTGTTCGAAGGTAGTTTTAGTGAAACCCGAAAGTGACGTCTGTGCGCAGAACCCACACCACCCAACCACAACCATGGACCCATAGTGGTGGGTTAAAACACACCCCCACGCATCCCCAAATTGCCTGCTTTCTTTACTACGACCAGACTGCGCATGCGCAGACCATTGAACACGGATGAACCATCAGTCCAATCGGATTCTCCTCCACGAGAGCTTCAACATAAGACCTCATACGACTCCATCGGACCCATAGTGACCCATGTCGGCGCCAAAATGTATATTTCCATACACTTTCTCTACTGCGCATGCGCAGAATGACGTCGGTTCCAGTTTACACACAGCCCGTTGGATACTCCCTCACGTATGCTTTACATTGATACCTCACTCGACCCCATCAGACAATTAGGGGCCTACCTAAACCCCAACACGTCTATTTCTATACTACGGCCAGACTGCGCATGTGCAGACTATTGACAACGAACGACACACTAGCCCAGGCGGATGCTCCCTCACGACAGCTTCACACTGATACCTCATACGACACCATAGGATCATTAGGGGCTCACCTAAACCCTAAAACGTGTATTTCCACACCCTTTTCCCAGAATTCCCTGTCTGCGCATGCGCAGAATGTCGACAACGGCCGAGACACTAGTCCAATCAGATGCCCCCTCACATATGCTTCACATTGATACCTCACTCAACTCCATCGGCTCATTAGTGGCTCACCTAGATCCCAAAACGTCTATTTCCATACCCTTTGTCTATTGCGCATGCGTAGAATGACGATATTCCGACCCCACATCCATCCAGTGGGATGTCCCCTCACATCGGCTTCACATTGATACCTCACTCGACCCCATCGGTCCATTAGTGGCCCACCTAGACCCCAAAACGGCTATTTCCATACCCTTGTCTACCGCGCATGCGCAGAATGACGATATTTCAACCCCACACCCAGCCCGTCGGATGCGCCTTCACGAATGCTTCACATTGATACCTCATACGACTCCATCGACCCACTAGTGGCCCACCTAGACCCCAAATGTCTATTTCCATACACTTTGTCTATAGATTTAATATGCATTCCTAGTACCCGTCCTTTGCATGGCAGAACTGTACACCCCAGAACAAGTCTGGACATGCCTTGATCTCGGGGAGCCAGGTGTTCGGCACGTGAGCTCACTCACGCAGACGCCAGACCAGGTGTTCACGGTCGCCGCAACATTGTAGCGAACGTGCAACATTGTTGCAATTCCGGGAGCCAGGTGTTCGGCACGTGAACTCACTCACGCAGACACATATGCACCAGACTAGGTGTCCACGGTGGCCGCAACATTGTAGCGAACGTGCAACAATGTTGCAATTCGGGAAGCCAGGTGTTCGGCACGTGACAACCCCCAGTCCAAGCAGACGACAGCGAAATTCTGGCGGGATAACCCCCACAGACAGGTCAGTACATGGCCTATCATGTTCTGAAGATGGCGGACCTCACCGAAAAGACACGGAGATCACCCAGAAGAAACACGGTGACCTGACCGAGGAGACACGGACCTGACCGAAGAAACACGGAGATCACCCAAGAGACACGAAGATGAACGACATTGTGGAAAAACCCCACAACGGAGGTGACCGAAAAGACACGGAGGTGAACGACATTGTGGAAGAACCCACGGACAGGTCAGTACATATCCTATCATGTTCCCAGGTCACGCCCCATTCACCCAGACCGGAAGTGAAGTCATACGGGCCTGGTGGCGCCCCCTGGCGGAAAAAAGGAACCAAGAGTTACCTCCCTGGAAAATATGCGCTGAAAAGCCTTTACATTACTACTACCAGGATCCCAACTTACAGTGTATATATTTACTGACAGTTTAAATATTTTAGTCAGCAAAACTATCTTCTGATGTGAATCATTGAACACAAGGCCATTCATGATGGTATCTATGACATGACCATATCATTATCAATTTCCAAATGTTTGTCAACCAGTATGGTTGGATCACATTAAAATAAACAAATAGGCATTTACGTACAGCTATTGTTGTAGTCCTTAGTACACCGACATCATAGCTCCAACTTTACACAATTTGCATGAACATGATGAAGAGCCAGTGTTCTTACAGACATCAGATCAATTTCTTCTTTTTCGATTATGGCGGGAAAATATGATCACATGACTGATCATATGACCATTCTAAGCTCTCTGCGAGCTCCTTAGACCGAAAATGTGAAGGCAGTTCCTGAAGTCTAAGGTGCTTGGGAGAATTCTTACCTCCTGCATGCATTGCGCAACCATGAGTTCAAAAGCTAAGAGTAATTGTAAACTTTCTGCAATCTTTTGTTCACTCTAAGCCCTTAGGAAAGGTTCTCCAGCCGTTTTATTTAGCATGGAAAATGCGCACACCTGCTATCTTATCTAAGCTAAGTTAGAATAAATTTCGCCCGGGAATACCGAACTGTCCCACTCAAGTTTGAGTGAAATGTACCTGTTCACTCCAACTTGAGTTACTTTTCACTTGAGTTACTTTTCACTCAACTTGAGTTAAAACCATTCAAGTTCACTCAACTTGGGTGGGATCAATTTCCACTCTATGCTTGAGTGAATGTCACTCAAGTTAAATGCATTTAACTCAAGTTGAGTGGAAAGTAACTCAAGTTGAGTGAAAATCTCACTCAGTGGGATCAATTTCCACTCTTACTTGAGTGAAATTTCACTCAACTTTTATTAGAGAGTAGCGTTCGCATGTTATGGCGAATGGAATGATTAACCTGACTCCAACTTTCACGTGAACAAACATGGTTGACGATTCTTCACAAATAATCACATGATCAAGCATGGCGATCAGATACATGATTCTGATTGCTTGAGTCCTTGAACCTAAACCAGGTTTTCTTCTACCCTTCTCTCTGATCTTTCTCCTGTTCAGACCCTTTGCTCGTCCCTTGAGCTTGTGCTTATCCCTTGAACCTTTGCTTTCTACAATGATCATGATTCTGAACATGTTACGGGATGACATCACTTCCTGTGATGACATCACTTCCGGTAATTACATCAGTTCACTTCCGGTGATGACGTCACCCCCTACCTCCGTGAACCTATAAAAGCTGCACCTGTGATGTGAAGGCCCCTTTTCCCACTACTGACACTTGGGGAAGCATATTCATCTGCAGTAATATCGTGACCAATAAATCTATTTAGCCTCAAAAGGTGCCATCTATTCCTCGTTTTTGCGTCTTAAACAGCTATGGGACTGGGGGAAAAACAACAGAAAGGGTATTTAAACCCATTGAGGTCCAGGACTGTGGGAAACTCATTAAACTTCGTTTGGATATTTATGGGGTCCGATAAAGCGACATCAAAATGAAATGGGCAAGAGTGTATTCAAGTAACGCCCATTAATTGGCTAATTGGGTCCCGGGATTTTTTTTGGTCCAGAGACTGAAAAGGTTATCATCATCAAAGAAACTGTCAAGTGTGAACATGTTAACCAGAATAACTCCTCATGAGAACAAGTACTGTATAACATACACCTAAAATATGAATGATAGTGCAAATAATGTCTTTATATTATGGAAGTGGAAAATGACGGCTTGCTGCTTAAGATCGGGTTCAACGTTGAGTTTCATTGCTTTCAAAGCAAAATAGGGCCTATACCGTACACGTCTCCAATCGGAGATATTATTAGGTTTCATGCATATATAGTAAACACGAGAATCTTTAACGTATACACGTCATCAACTACGGCAGATATAGCTTACCGGTACTTTTAACGACAAACTTGTTCTTAAGTAGCATTTCTTTGACTGATGTGCTGCCTACATATATTCAGTAATTAGCGTGTTGTTGATTTTTTTATCGCTACGCAGAACTCGTTTAAAAGTGATGTAAATGGATATATTAATAAAGGAAACTTTTTTTTGCTACACTTGCATTGCTGAATAGTACCAGTCATGTTTTCCGTAAAACTTTCTGCAATGCGCGTTAACTCATATATTAAGCGAGTTTGCAAATCGCGTTAATCAACATGATACCTCGTCTGTACACCAGTTGTACAATGATGTAAATGTGGAATGTCGGTATTGGAAACCCACATCAACTAATGGGCAGACAGCTAAATCATTCTTCATTCTTCCATCTGCTTTTACTTGTAATAATGCGAAGGTTTCGTTTCAAGCGTGCTTCAGTAGTGTAGCTTTCCCTATGCCTATGGTCTGTTACACTGGAAAGATTCGTACCGTATATCTACACTATAAATAGGTCTTCAGTGTTCACCTTTGCTTGGATAAGTTAGACTACCGAAAAGAGAGCTTCTTCCCGTCGACTGACTGGATGAGAAAATATCGGGTATCAGCAAGTACACGCATCATGACCAAATATGCTCATCGGCTCTGCTACTATTTATATGCATTCACATCCTATCCCCCCTACGCAAAAAGAATAGGCATTCGATCAAAATTGTGCAGATTTAAACCAATTGATAATTTTTTCAAACTGAATATTGCAAAATAAAGGTAAATGCGGTCTTCTTAAAAGACATCCCGAACTTTGACTTTCAACGCCAGTTTCCAACAGCTTAGAGAAAATGAATCAGCGACAAGAATTAGAAGAATCCATAAAGAGATGTCACTCAGAGGAAACTTTCGACCAACCAAACCCAGACACTGACGTCACGTGACATTCAAAGGTCACACCCTCCTCTGATAGCTCGGCGAGCTGTGCTTCAAAACTTGGTCAAGCTTGTTCTATCCTGGAATTTCCAAGTTTCTTTCACGTAAGTTCCAAGTCTTTAATCGATATTGGCTTTTGATTAATTTAGAAGATGTCTGTGCGTTTTCGCTGTCTTTCGTTCCCGCGATCTTCAGCTACGATGGTTCGAATTTTGACAGGAGGGCAAGGAACCGATTTCTGACAAACATGGCGACTGCCTTGCCGGTTCTGAAATCACTTTACACGCAGGGTTTGATCGTGTTTCAAGCGTTTATGCTGCATTGATCGACAGTTTTCGGCCCTTACTTGTAGACATATCTTTGTGTTGATTGCACAGGTAGATACTGTTGAAATGTTATGAACGTGCTGTCTTGGCTTGAAGTAAAAACTTTCACACGTGTGAAGGTGAAAGTGTAAGGTGCCCGCTGATGACCCCCCTCTTGAGCCGCATCCGCGACGCTAGCTCTGAAGATGTTCTAGCTTATCAGAGCGTGACCAAGAAAACGACGAGGGTCAATACCGCCATCAATATATGACAATGTCGGACTTATTCTTTCGTACTGTCAACTTTGAAATGTACTCACGCTTATAAGTCTGTATTTATTTGTTTATTACGTTAAGAGGTTAACACATACAGGATATGTTCATTTCCTGTCTTCCATCCTTCAGCCGCGAATGGAAATGAAATGAACCGTACATGTGTGTCCCATCTGAACTCGATACAATCCTGTTTTCGTATGGATATAAATTGTGCACTGCATTAACACAGAGTACCATAGTACCTGTACCAGTTATTTAAGGGCAGACAATCCCAGTTTATTTTTATCCACACAAATTATTACATGGATAGTTTTTATTAAGGCAGTTCGTAACTCTATCTGCATTGATGTCTTCACTGTGGATAGAGGGCTTCTCCAGTTGTTCAAAATGAATTTGATATGTGTACATTTTCTCATATTGATACATGTATGTAATATCTAACAATCAAGAAATTTCTACTGATTCCGAAATATATAAATTGAACTCCCCCCCCCGGCCCCCCCCCCCCCGAATTTTGAAACTTGCCTGTTTGATTTTCAAAACATATGACCAAACACACATTTTCTCACCTGTAGAAAAAATGCCTGGTAGAACTTGCGCATGCCGCGATGGAATGTCAGAGAAAAAGAAACCTGTTGGTACAAAAAATATATATATATCTAATCGCTAAGAGGAACGCCGATCGCATTTTACATGAAATAAGGGTAGATTAGCTAGGACCGCAAAGTTGTCGAATTCTAAAATGTTTTTTCCAAATGTTTCCGAATTCGATGACATTTCCGAATAATGCAATTCCTCCAAAGTGAACTGGCCTGGGAAATTTTACCACAGATTGTGTGATGTTGTGTGAGTTCCCACCCCAATCCCCTTGTGAAGTTGTGTTAATGATACCCCTGTGGCCCCCATTTTTTTTTTCAGGTGCACTTCAGCAGAGGAACAGCACAAAAACAGCGTAACATTTGCAGCATACTAGTGTAACCTAGGGGCATATGAACATTTTGTAGTATAAGATCTCCAAGATTTACATATGAACAGTCACAGTCAGAGCTTGACTGAGATACAATACCCCCAAAAATGTCTTTGAAATTCATCATTTGGGAAGAAGGTATATAAGAATCAGTGACCACATTTTCTCTCACAAGCTTGTAATATTTTTTTTTTATAATTTTGGAGTTTTGTGTTAATGTTATCTCAGGTATTAAGTGTTTGGAAATGGACAAGAAAATTCTTCATGGATGAGGGCTGGTAACTGAATTTTGGATTGGATGCTTGGACATGTACATGTATGGTACATGTATTGTTGATTGAGAGTCATCCTGTTTCATGGGTTTGTTGTTAGGGACATGGAGCAAGTCTACAATAAATATTACAATGGTGACCTTGAACACTTGTTGTTTAAAGATTGAGCTACCATGCAGTTGTCATGTTGATCATCTGTTTTCTTTTTGCATTTGATTTGTGAAATTCATTTAATACTTGCAGGCTTTAGAGCTGGAAATAGACATTGTTAAAAAAAAAAATTATTATATATTACTAGTACCATATTTGTGCAGTCCGAAATCATACATACATGTTAACAGTACATTGTGACTTCTCACAAATGCAGCAAAACCTGTTTTGTACAGAATGAAAGTACATAAATTACAGTGTACGTGTATGTGAGAACAATGCGTTGATAGTTATTTAATTCTCACATAATCTACTTGTTTATTCATGTAGCATCAGAATTTGAAAGCAGCTGTGCAGATTTCTGTACATGTGCCTACAGTAGACTTTTGATGTTTCTGATCTGTCTTGACTTTTCAATGATTGGGGGACATTTTTTACAGCATTGTCAGGGATATTAATTAGTAATATCACTGAATAAGCAGTGTCTGGGTATTAGGCCCTCCACACTTGATTCCTTGTTTCCTGTCCTTCGCCCACATATCATTTTACCTACCACCTGTTTTGTCTTCATTATTCTCATTGATTTGCTGTTTTCCTACATTCGAAGAACAATTTCTCGCTTTAACCCTATCTGATCTTACGCTGATAAACAGCTTGTATCACTGACGTCCCTACACTCCTTGTTCTCCCGCTGATTCACATCGCATAATTTCGCGCCTCTTGGCTGTAAGGGGGCGCTCTGCACAGGTCAACCACCAATGACCAATGAATATCACTCTTACGGAAGAGTCTTGTTCCGCTTTGTTTATCATGGCAACCAACATCTGGCATCCGCCACCTTTTCTCTCAGTGAGAGGTCTTTCGGCCAGTCACCATTAAATGTTTCCATCAAATTACGGCGCTAAGCTGCCAAGATTAGTCTCTCGGTAACAGTACTAAATTACCCAGCGTATATGACATATAATGAGTGATAACTGTGTGAAAAAACGCGAGAAACTAGTGAACGAATTGTTCACAATCAACTGTGAATTAAAGCAATATGAGTTATCTCCCTCTTCAAATGTTCATATGTCGTTAACGGCAAAGCTAACAATAAACGGACGGCAAAACAGCTCTAATTACTTTAATTTCTGAGTTAAGAGTGAACAGATTTTTGGATAACTTTCTTCATTGTTCAGTAAGGTTCACCAACTGATTGCAAACATTAGTTCACTGATACCTTAAAATAATTAACAAATAATTCCCTGTAAATGTTGTTGATCAGTGCTCCAGATAATTTTTTTTTATGAGGAGTACTATACTCCTCCAAATTTGTTCGAAGGAGTATCGCTTGTCATACCAGGAGTATTAACGGTTCTAAAAAACTTCTGGTCCGGACAAGTTGTTGACGCACGGACAAAGGGACGTACATGCCGATCACAAGACCCAGCAGCCCTATGGGTTGAGGGGTAAAAAGCAGTAATAATGGTTATTTTGCGTGTCCCGGACATCTTTAACCGAATCACACATGATGTGATTGCTGCAGTGAAAAAAATGGCTGCTCACTATAGCAACGGTACTGTTTCCGGCAAGCTCTCCAGTCTCCGTGCAAGGGTATTGCTGATGAACTATATGACAACAACGTAAAACACCCCGGAGACAGATTTGTCTCCCTTGATATGCCTTGCTGAGATCAGGAGACCGAGTCAACGGATTGACGGCATCGTTTATTAGAGAAATTTTACGCATTGATTTTGGCGATAAGGCGTATCAGCTATTTATCGGGCGTATTTGTTACGCCTAGATTTCAGCATGCATGTGTTTTTGAACTTTTTGTAGGCGTAAATTACGCCAATACGCCCCTTATCTGGAGCACTGTTGATATCCCACTGATAAGGCCAAGCTTTATCATCATGAGTATATAAGGAGATCAAGCTGCCTACATTAGTAACATAAAAACATCGTTTAATTGTTTCAGATTTTGAAATGAATGTTGACTGTTAATAAAGACGGGGGAAAAGTTCCTTTTGAGAGATGCGGTAAAAGGGGTTGTCGGTGTCAAAATATTGGCGTGGCTCCCACATTACGTGAGAGAAGTGATCTTACTATCATGAAGGCATGACTCTGTTTAGAATGTGAATGTGGCGTAATTTCGATCACGTGAGGTAGTTAGCCAATCGTGGTTAGTATGAGGAATCTGGTTACCTCCGAGCTATTACGGCACGGTGATTGGGTATCCAGATAAAGCGCCCCCTTGCGGCCAAGAGGCGCGAACTAGACGATGTGAGTCAGCGGGGGAACAAAGAGAGAAGGGACGTCAGTGATACAAGCTGAATAGTATGAGCATAATCTGATCTGGGCTTTTGGGGACCTGTCTCGGCCTGGAGAGGGGCAATTTCGGCACTTTTTGGTAGATTTTTCAGTCAGATTTTTGTGCAATTTCTCTGCAAAAACTGTGTGATAAATTAGTAAATATAAATGTGATGTGAAATAAAATATTTTTTGCTCACTTTTCATCGTGGAAAAGCAGAAATTTCGAAGAAAAATGATGAAAACATCATTTTTCTGGTACCCTAAGTGACTGCCATCTTGTACCCATGATCCTCTACTCAGGGGGTTATGCAATAGGCTAAAAAATGACCCAATATGATAAACTATGAAGTCACGAAGTGTCAGCTCTCAATTTTTTGCATTCCGAAGATAGTGCAGAAAGTTTGCCCCCCCTCCCCCCCGACCTGGTAGGGTTAATCAGTAATATGATTAAGTCAACCTCATTTCGCTCAACGACCTGAAAACCACATAATATCATCTTCATTTTATCAAGCGAATTTCTACGTTCCCACTTCAAACTTCCCTTGATATATCTGGCGATAACATTTGAAATCCGAAATGGGTCGCACAAGAACGTTATTGATTGGCTGACCTATATAGTGGGCTAATATAAAACACCATATTATGAGGAAGGACGCCGCAAATATAGGATGCTGTCACTCTACTCGCAATAGACGTGTACGATCTGTTTGGTTCGTCTCTCGTTCGTAGGTGAAATCAACACCTCGGATTTTGAACACTGAAGGGGGTCAGATAAATCAAGGCAGGTTCGAATGTAGAAATTAGCTGGATAAAATGAAGATGCATAAAATCTGATGATGGACATGATGAAAATGACCAGATTGGCAAAAATAATATGCAAAATCCCATCAGGGGAGGTACCTTGTTTGTTTAAACATTTTCAAACTTGACGACCGAATGATGCCAGCTTGAATTCAATTCAAACAATGAGAAATGAAAAGTAATATCCCGCAAGCATCAGTATTGAAAAATAGTCTGACGGGAAAGAAGGAGTCCGGTATCAATGGCCTAAAGCAGCCTCTTAATTTTAAGGTGAGTGCTCACTCCCACTCTCCATGGATACACTTGCTTTTCCACAGGAATCAGATCCCGCAAAAGAAATTATAGCTTTGGATTCTCTGATAATGGTTTCCGGGCAAATTAAGTTGGTTTGCAAAAATCTGTTTGGATTCCCATAAATTTAGTCGAAAAGCAAGGCTGACACATTCCGATCACTCTCGCTCTTTGTTACTCTCCTTTTTCTCCAGGAGAAATTTTGATCACTCTCCTGGAAACTGGAAATGCAATGGAGAGTGATACATGTATTGGAGAGAGTGATCACTCGCATTACTCAAGCAAAACGAAATCTAGGAGAGTGATCAACAGGCATTGGTCACTGATATGCAGGTGTTTTTGAACATACATGTACATGTACACATACCATTCTTGTTCCACTGGAGCAAATTCACGGAACTAGGAAGATGCCTTTAAGTTGATTGGCTGAACTGATGGGAATCCCCCAGAGCTCATTTTTTTATGGAAATCCGATTCTCGTAATACTCCCGCAAATGAAAATCTTGTGAATTTCTTCCGGTAATATGAATTTTCATATCGGAAAAAAAGTAGATATTTTAGCTTGTAATTAAAATGAACTTGATCATGAGTACCAGGAAATGTGTCCCCGTCAAACAAAAGTCTGGAGTTGAAAACACAGTACATGAAAATATCAGACCTGTACGTATGTGGCAGTGGACTGGTGTGATGGTAATGTTCCAACATACAAAAAGGGAATTAATTTTTCTGTGTCAAAAGTTGCATCACCAGGGTATGAAAAAGACAAACAAATTCTAGTTGCCCAATGGCAAGCACGGGCAACCAACACATCCAAATGCATTGCAATTTGGACAGAATTTGGTTGTCCAAAGGAAATTTAGGTTGCCCCGGGCAACAGGTTATTTTGCACCCTGATCACTGGCGAAGGGATGTCAGCTTACACAAAATATAGATGTTTGAGGCAGTTGAAATAAGTAAAAAAAAATTGTCTCGACTGTCTACAGATTCTTTTGAAAGTAATTCAAATAATTGTTTTCGTCGATAAATAAGAAATAAATGTGCTATCATATATGCATGTTAAGAATCAAAAGGAGGATTCTAAATATTGGTTCTACATATAAGCTTATTTCAATGAACACTGCAAGTTTCTGTTTGTTTTTGAGATGAATTCTGAGAGTTAAATTTCTGTGGATTCCCATGAGACAAACTTACAATAATCCATTTTGGATTCTGGCAAAATTTGACAGAAAATGAGACTGGCTTCCTTATACATGTATTCAATGCATTAATGCAATTCAGCCCAAGCAGCATACATGTCTTTGCAGCACTCGATCAGCATTGACCAGCACACACCCAGCATGTGATGATCACGTACCGTAATGGTAATGTTCCTACGAAGTACATGTAAGCTCTCATTTGCAAATTGTCCGGTAGTGATTGATTGAGTGAGTGAGTTAGTCAGTCCATCCGAATCCTTTCTCTGGCAAAATCAGGAGAACCGTTGACATTAGAACCTTGATTTTTGGCATGAACGTGCATTAGGAGACTGTTACCAGACAGTTCTGAGCTGACCTAGTTTTGATGAAATGTAGGCACTAATCCAGGCATTTTTGGGGGACACCAGTCGACTACCGCGAAACTGGAAACCCGCAAAACCGGTAGAAAACATTCTGCGCAAAACCAATGTGCAGTGGGCTTAAAACATGCTAAAATGGCGGCCTGCATGGATTTCGTCAAGAAGCATGATGCGAGTGAAAATTTTGTCTCTCCACCTGTTGTGCACAGGAAATAATCAATTGTTTCTTAATAAATAATAAAATTAAGTCCATTAGATTGATTTTAAGTAGTTTTGGTTTAGATTTAATCCGACATTCAAATTGGTTTGTCAGTATTTGGGCATGTGAGTTTGGGCGAGATGCCGGTATACTGGTATCCAAACCCGTCTGGATTACTCCCTGCCTACTTCGGTGACCTAGCTATAAACCTCGAAATTGGCAAAAAATGTCCTAATGCCAATGGCGGCCTGCATGGATTTCATCAAGAAGCAAGGTGCGAGTGTGAAAATTTAGTCTCTCCACCTGCTGTACACAGGAAATAATCAATTATTTCTTCAATAAATAATAAAATTAAGTCCATTTATAGATTGATTTTAAGTAGTTTTGGTTTAGATTTAATCCGACATTCAAATTGGTTTGTGACTTTGTCAGTATTTGGGTGCATGAGTTTGGGCAGATACCAGTATACCGGTATCCAAACCCATCTTGATTACTCCCTGCCTACTTAGGTGACCTATAAACCTCAAAATTGGCAAAAAATGTCCTTATGCCTCCTAAGACCTACTTCGTAGGTCCTGTGATGTTAGTCACACGGACATGTGCTATACTAAATCACTGCATAATGCACACATGTACACGAGCACAGATTTTCACTGCAGCTCCAGAACAAAGAGAACACAAGAGCTGAATCCTTGAGACTTTAACATGAATCTTATTGGCGATATTTTGGGACTATGTGCATTAATCCTATTACAAAGGATCATGGGAAAATTCAAAATATAAACATATATATAGAACTTTATTTTCTGAGGGTTTACAAAAATACTCAGTTTGAAAAACTGCTCTTCCCTGAGGCCCTCATCCCCAAGGTGTCCGACGAGTCTCCTCTGTCCATTTCTTCACATTTTTCTTGTCTGGCATGGCAAAAAAGTAATTTATTTTGCCAAAATTAAATATTCTCAACATGTGTCATATTAATTAGCTTTTGAGAAGAAATATCAAAAAAAAAAAAAAAAAAGGAAAATCGGTAAAAAAAAATAGGCGAAAAATGGTTTCCGACAAGATCACATTACTGTGATGTCATGAAAGTGGCCATGAGTAAAAGCTTAAATGCCAAAAGGCTGGAACAGACCCTGAATCAGCCAGGCCTGGCAGGGTTAAAATCGCCACCCTATTATTGATTGAATCAGTGCTCATCATGTGATGACCATCCATCCATGATCTATCCCTCCATCCATCTGTATTGTACATAATTTGCTATAATCATTTTAATTATATTTTTTAGTTCAACCCACAGTCCTGACTGAATGTAAACTTCCTCTTCATACACATGAAATCATAGTACATATTTAAACTGTATACTTAGTCGCATTAATCATGTTGGATAATTTTCAAGTTATTAACATGAATGTGGCTGAAAATTGTCTGTAATACTTCCTTTTCAAAGTAAATAGCATTCTAGAAATGGTTTCAGGTTCATTTGATTGGTCTGGAATTGACTAGCGAAGGGCTTGCTCACAGCGGATCTGATTTCACTTGAACTACATTATAAATCAGCGCATTCATATACATTGTACTTTTGCATAGACCCCAAAGTACAGTCAGACTAAAGATGATTTGCAAATCTCGCACGACATTGTATTGTACATATTTGTATAACGGGCCCGGCCATATTGTGTAACCTTCAGTCTTGATAGTTTCATGCAAAGGTTACATAAAACAAATTCACACGTTATAACCCTTTTATATCATCAGACGATTTTATGTCCGTCTGTCTGTTAAATTTTCATATTTGTTCAATATCTCCATGCCAGTTTCAGGTTTGGATTAATACTAAACTTTGAGTATACATTGTCCACGAGACAAAGAAGCACCCTATTTGTTGCCCTATTGGGGTCTGACTGTGCGCCTGCCCGACTTCGTTTCTGGACAACAACTTCAGAAAAACTGATGGGATACTTTTCAAATTTTGTTTGTGGGTAAACTCTCCTCAAGATCTCGCTTGTGAGTGTTTTCACACCGATCTGCCTTTAGGTACCTGTGAACAAAGTTAAATCTTTGTTTCTGGATCTGACATTAACTTTTAAAAATCTGAACAGATTCTTTCCAATTTGGTATGCGAGTACATTGTCCCAAGATTTCGGTTGGGATTGTTTTTCTCAGCGATCCACCTAAACGTGGTGCCACCAATTCTGTTTCTGGATGATAACATCTGAAAACATGAACAGGTTATTCCTAACTTCTATATGTGGGTACGATTAAGCCTCCAGATCTCACTTTGGATTTTCATGCTGATCCACCTAAGTTGTGCCACAGGTGAAATGGAACTTCCCATGCTTGCTCCAACATGTTGCTAAAACAACTTGTCTTAGACACTACAGAACAAGAATTATAAATATAACAAATCTTTGGAGTGGAACTAAACTTGGTGGGTGGTGATGATAAACGAACTATTAATTTTAATGTTTTCGTAATGCTTTCCATCATGTCCATCACATCTGTCCTGCAATGTTCAGATTGTATTGGCATATATTGAAACCCATCTTCAACATCAACATTGTCATCTCAGCATGGATCTCTGACAAGGGTGGTAAACTCTAATATGTCCAGGCTTGTAGAGGCCTTCATGTGTAATTATTACACCTAATTCCAGAGAGTTAGGCAGCTTGTGCATGCTAGAAACGGGCATTTAAGGCAACCAAAGAAATATGGTGCACAGAGTTGAGAAGCACAGAAACTTCCTGGCATACTCTTTGGAACTCAAAAGAGAAAGGATGGCACATAGCATACCGTACAATCGCACAGAGGAAATCCGAATGGCATGATGTCATTGCAATAGGAACTCCTCCCCATGCTGGTCGAATCACTAATCTGAGCCTGGTGTATCCCATTTGGATCACCAACATACATGTATCAAAGAACTCCTGCGCTGATTTTAAGAAGCTCTCTTAGAAATTCTGGAGGATACTTGTTGAGGATAATATTAACACAAATTTTTTGCTTGTATGACAATTAACTATAGGGCATGACAAGTCATTTGCTGTTGGTTTGTGTAAGTATTTTGTAGCATGCGAGTTTTATATCCCAGAGACTCCCTGCACCCCTCTTCTCCTTGCAAAAACTTAAAACTGGTTTTACCGCAAAAAGAAAAAAATTCAAAGCTGTAGCCTTCTAGACCTGTGACATCAATGTTGGATAGTAATGTTGAATTTCCCCCTGATGGGTAGACTTGTATCATAGTAAACAGTTGTCTGCTTACTTGACACTTGAACCTGGGGGTCTTTATCAGGCTATTTAGTAGGCACTTCAGGCAGGTATCCAGGTATTTAAAGGCTCTGATTACATATTTACATTCAGGTAAGTTCTATATGGCTCTTATGTGCCACATCAGTCTGTACACATGTATATGGGCCAGTTTACTTTAATATACTCTGCAGATTGCAATAACAAAGTTTATTCTGCAGATTGGAATAACAAAGTTTTGATTGAACTACATACATTTGTATCCTGCTTAATGTGGCTGTGGAACACTCTTCTCTTTTTTTCAAAGATCTGGTTGTTGAGTTTATTCTACAAAGTTTTATACCCCAGGTTATCGGTCATTTCCTCGTCCATGCATCCTTTTCACCCCCATCTCCTAGGTCACAGTTATCGAATCCTTAGTAGCTAAATTCTATAGATCAGTGTACCTATTGAAAGATTTTAAGTTTTCCAAATTCATACCACATATGCAGTTGGTGACAATAGATTACTACAGCTCCTGGCCTATATTTGACCAAACTCCGGTATCTTCGTTGTATCACGACGATCACTGCTATAATACATGTACATGTTAAAGCCCATCCCAGCCTTATCACACCTTGAATAACAGTTGAGTCCTGAAAATGATATAATAAAAAGCATCGAGTATGGATTTGATTTTGTAATGGGCACTCCACCCCGGACGGATGTGCAAGTCAGGGAATTTAGGAGCGAACTGAGGACAGTTGACAAAATCAATCATATTTCAAACTGATTAATTTTCTTCTCGTAAAATTTGCTTCAGTTGTAATATTGTTATATAATATGTATATTATTTCAGTTGTGTCAAATCTTGAGAAAACGGCAATGATATACTATATAACATTGTGCTTCAAGAAGGTGGGGTGGGGTGGGGATGAATGGCCATCACAGTTGTGATTGGTGAAATTTTCTTCATCAGGTTCATGTCATGTGCTACTTTGCCTGCAGCATGTCCGAAATTCCTGTCTTTGAATCCCTTTCCCTGACGAATGCACATTACCATCTTACATACATGTACATGTAGGATCAGGCCAATATTTACAAACCCTTACACCTTGATACTGGCCGGTGTACACTGAGAAACATCTGCATACCTCAAATTTTGAAGAACTAATGTCTGGACATGTCTGAAATTTGCCCGGCACGTTTAAAAAAAGTCATACAGAGCTTGTCATCTAAACTGAACTCCTACCACTGCCCCCTTCTGTATTGTAAAATCTATCACAAGCGAACATTTAGCAACTCAGGCATGAGACTCTATGGCCTCTGTCGGCCCTTTTGTGCCCTCGCACAGCTCTATCCACTTCTCACACATTTGGACTTTTTGGTTCATTTCTTAAATAACCAACAATCAGTCAAAATTGTTCCAGTTTGCAGAAAAAAAAGGAGTCTGGAATTTAAAAACAATAATTCTGGACTGGGTCCAAGAGATTTTAAAATTTCATTTAGGTTTAGAGATTAACATTCCAATGTTATAGTTTTCAAAAAGTGAAAAATTTTATGAAACAATATCTAAAACATGAGCAGTGTGACTAACGTCACAGGACCTACGAAGTAGGATAGGCATTAGGACTCCGACGCGAACTGAACTCTTGGAAATCCCCACCCCCCAGTTGCCTATATTAAGATATTAAATCCTGCCTATATTAAGATGGGCACTGCCCAAGTCAGAATCACCAGTGATTTTTGATGAAATAACCAGAAATTTTCATCAAAAGTAGGTCAACTCAGAACTTGCTGGTAACAGTCCCCTAATGCACCTTCAGTCAAAAAATCAAGGTTCTAATGTCAACCGTTCACCTTATTTTGCCGACGAAAGGACTCGGATGGACTCACTCACTGACTCACTCACTGACTGACTACCGGACAATTTGCAGATGGTAGCCTACATGTACTTCGTAGGAATAAACTTTTTTTCTGGGGCTCTTACATGTAGTTGGCATCCTTCCATGCCAGTGACTGTATCAATTGATCCTTTAGGATCGATACACTGGCTTGGTTGGTTACTCATGGCAGTTCTGGATACAAATTGCTCAATAAGAGGTTCTCTTTAAAATGAACCAATCAGTAAACCTGCTAAGTCAGCTCATTGCACCAATCCGCTGTGAGGTTTGAGATCTGAATTTCATTGCTGGTCAAATTACTTTGACATGCCAATTCAAAGCAACCTCGGGGGGGATGAAATGTTTGAGATTGTAGAATAGGGGCAATGATCACAGGGATTCCGCTAGGGTCTATTTGGGTCCGTCAACAGACCCATTCCCCCCACTGAATGAAATAAAAATTCCCCTTTTGGTCCGCTTGTTAAGAAGTAAAATTGTAGCTAAAGGTTTAAAATGTTACTTTATATCCCTCCAAGTCTTCCCTTCGTGAATATCAATGAAAACACATTTGGAAATTCACATTGAAAAGACGGCAATTGCCGGAATTAGGACAATGACCTGACGGTTCTCTGAAGCACGTGGAAAATTTCCCGCTTCCCGAGGTATGATAGCACTCCATTTCCAGCTAACAGTCTGCGACTACAGTCTGTCCATCCAGCCAGATATCTTGTGTTTAGTACTCTTCCAGCGCAGGCCACGGAAATGAAAGTAGAAGCTCTGGAAGGTCAAGTTAACAACTGTCACCATTCGGGTATATTATTAGATCATCTGAGGGCATAATTTTGTTTGCCATGATGTTTTTCAGCTCTCACTATCAAAATCTGTTCATGTGCTCTCCCATCCTCTCCCAGGGTGCTTTGCGCTACGCTGCATTTACTACATGGAGAGGTGCGAAGCAGAACGTAATGAATGCCTGGTAGCTTGGTGCTCTCCACCACGTCCGCGTATCGACTCGGTTAGCGACCGTCCCGGAAGATGTCTGCTTCCAAGTTCAAATTATCGCGGTAATACATACGTAGCAAAGAGTGTAAATAGACTTTAACTCTTTACCCCATACGGCCGCCTTTGAGCGCCTTGCACGCTCCCCCATAGAACCGCCTTTGAGCGCCTCGCACGCTGCCCCATAGAACCGTCTTTCAGCGTGTCATCGCTGTCCTCAGGAAGTTCCCATGTGGTGGATTACTTTTGCAATTTTTGCATTTATTTTGAGTAAAACCTAATTAAAACTATACATTTTCAGAAAGCCAAAATTTAAATGAATCTGACTATATGGACTGTTGGTATGTTTTGTAGTAAGGGTAAAATGAAATCGGGAGAGGAACAGAAATAATCGATGAAAAATGCGCGATTTGACAACAAATTTGTTTCGTGTGCTCCAAGACAAACGTTCGAAAAATCGTAAAACCTGCTTCCAAATTCCTGAATATTTCACGTAACGCGAGCATAAACTACCAAAGTATCTAACCTTGATGACTATCTCGTCAAATCTGCCCATCTGAGATAATTTTATGTATTTTCCCGGGACCTGCTGCCTTCGCGGTAAATGTTTTCAGCCACCATTCTTTCCCAGTCGGCCTTCTGTTTGACAGTGACCATAGCGACCGAGTCACCACGTGACCTCTTCCTCCAACGTGATTGGCCACGTTCAACCTTGGCCAATCAGTGAGGCTATGTTAATTTCACCTTATGAATATTTATTACCGTCTGTATTCTCCTTTATTTAACTATATCGTATTGAAACAGTTATATTTCGTTCTACACCTGCCATCTTGTGATGTCGCTGCCAAATCTCGAGCCTACGGAGAATTAGCTTTACGATGATATACGGAAATATACGAATGGTTGCCGGAAAGCGGGAAGAGAACCTTGCAAAACGTGGCTAAAACGCGACAATTTCTTCGCTTTTTTCGTGATTTCCAACAGAAGTAAAGCGGACACAAGACATTTTCTCACAAGTTTACTTATTTTTAGAATAAATGTTGCTGATATTGGTATAAAACGTGAACAAATTACGTAGAATGGGTCTGTGGGAGACCATTGGTAAATATTTCTCCACATGACATGGGACATAAAACGGGATATTTTACATCGCTGGAGAAGTATGAAAATTGAGAAGAGTCCATGGGTTGAAGACCTACGCCATTACAAATCTATTATGGGCCAGAGAGAGAAAATTCCCCACAAGTCTATGAGGTAAAGAGTTAAACAGACGTTCCTGCTGTTAATCTTTATTATAAAATCCATCTCTAGACGCTCTCTCAGGCCAACAATTTAAACGGCAATTATCAAAAATCTTCTGCCGCCGCGAGGGGGGAAACCCCCCTCTCGGACTCTCCCCCCTTCAGTCGCTACGCTCCCTCAGACTTGGTCGCTTCGCTCCCTCGTATTTGCGGACCCAAAATTTTTTTTCTGGCGGAATCCCTGGATCAAGAACTCATTCAAATCACCAAAAATGTCTGAGGATTTAGGGTTTACCTGGACTTGTGAAGATGCATAGTCACCAGAACACAACAAATCTCACTCATGGGCACAATTAGAAGTTTAAATGTCTGTACAAGCCTATATGCAAAGTCCGAATGACTTTTAATGTACATTATGTTCATCAGATGTTCCTATCAACATGATTGGACCTGTATAAAGAATGTTTAATTACAGACTCCAGGTGTTGGCTCGAAAGTGTTAGATTCCTGGTAATAAATTTCTTCTCAAAGGTATTTACGGTCAGGGAATTTACACCCATGCGATAAAGAGATAGACTGCTTCTCTAAAGCGAGCAATAAAAGATTTCCTGTGGGATGAAGCATTAGGCCAATTGTGTTTATAGGCTTAGGACTCGGAGTCAAAGTGAAATTCTATTCTCTGTGAACTTGTCGATTCGATTCTTAATTCGTAATACCTCAGTGTCTTCAGTTGTTAGTTCATTATTCAGAGTTGGTAAGGCTAATGTGTTGAATCGTGACAATTTCCACTTGAAAAGATTGAGTGATCTGATGGCGTTGGCCAATCTGGCACAATAAGCTGGGAGAGCAGAAAATACATGTAGTAGCATGCAGTCTTATAAAATTCAAAAAGATATTAGAACACTTTAATAACATTGTCAGAGAAGTTGATATGCAATGTGTACTTCCCTTTCGAATGATACATCAAATTTGTACCACCTTATAGATTTTCAGCCTCCATGTACAATGTATATTTGGCATGTTTGGGGAACATCATAGCACCCGCCTTTTATCAGAATCACTGTTATATTGAAGTGCCTTTATATTGAAACTAGAATGTAATTTCTACTTTGATTTTTTTTGTGAAAAGAAAAAAAATATATATAGAAATAATAATAATAATAATTTTATTTTATCTTTATTGTATAATTATATAAAAAAAGAAAAAATGGTCCCCCCTCCCACAAACACACACAGCTGTGTAGATATAATGTTAACTTATCACAACCAGGTATGTAGTTCTTCAGACATTCATGACCATCCATTAACATTGCCACTTGCAAGTACTCAAAGTCACTTGACATAGTTTATGAAGCTGTCAGGGTGATGTGACCTGCCCTCTTATGTCAGAATGTCACACAAAATAGATTGATTCGGCTATGGATTGCTCATCTTACGTCTCTTGTATCATTTCTGCTATGCATGCTAAAACAGTATTCATTACTGAATAATAGTTTGTTTTGACAATACTTCATTAAATTATCATTGATGCACCTAATTTACCTTAATGTCCTATATACATGGCACAATCAGGGTTGCCTCGGGCCGTTACCAAGTGTTATCGTGTGTCAAAAACATGACGAAAGGGTGAAACATGAATCAGCTTTATACTCGCCACTAAAAAGAAATAATAATAAACTCATGATCACCTGCAGCCATTTTAATAATATGAGTACGACATGTGGCAGAATTAATTAAACTTTTACATTTCTGGTGTTAAGGAATGCGCGAGGCATGTGGAACATAGTTTTCAGTCGTGACACTGCCATGATTATAAAATATTAAACATTAAAGGCGTGCAGAAAATCTGATGAATCTGTAAATATACTGTGTGTATAGGGAACAACTTTTCCCACTCTCTTTATATTGATAATCATAATAATTAAGGGGAACAGATAAATCAACCTCATTTCTTACATTAAGAATGAAGGGGGATAGATAAATCAACCTCATTCTTTACACATAGGTATATCGGACCATAGATCCAGAGTTTAAATTTGAGTTCGGAGACCAGCTGGTGGCATGTGGTTTTTACGGGAAAAAATAAAATAATGGTACTGATACGTATATTTATCTCTTGGAAAGCAAGCAGGTGTGGTGTGGAGTGGAGAGGGGGAGGGGGGTGAGGGGTTGTTGGATGAGAGGTTGTTGGGAGGTACCTTTATTTTCCATACCAGTGCTAAAATTATAGGTCAGGGTACATGGTTCCACTATTGAAAGAACATTTCAGGGATGTCATTGGAAGGTGGTAGGCATCGGCCCCTTAATCTGACCAAAATGGCCTAAAACAGCTGCCTACTTTCTTTGTAATCTCTATACTTCAAAAAATAAATGTCACTTCTTGTGACTGCCTACTTCCATGCTTTCATCCTACTACTTCAAAACTTCCCTGCATTTGAAAATTGCTTGAATCATTTTCAAAAACCAGTACATATAGTATACAAGTGACACATATTATTGAATCTGATTGATCATTTAATTTAATTTATCAAATTTGATTGAATGTATGTATGTATATTGTAAATGAAGACGTGGTCAGATATATTTATTTGTCATTGTTTAGCTGGTTTGATGAGAGTACAATCATTTGCAAGCTCTTTACATTCTGTAGAGTATTTCATTCTCAGGTGAGTGGTAATGTCCTCTCACAGTCCACCATTTCAGATCAAAATCATGGACGTATCACCATCCAAGCAAAAAAATAAAAAAATTAGGTCACGAGTGATTCTCGGGTCTTGTTGATTTTACAAACCAAAGACTAGTTTGATCTAGTCTTGTAAAATGATTGTAGACAGAAAACTCCAGCACTGACCCTCTAAATGGGGTCAACTTGTACATATGATATATTAAGCTGTCACTGCGAAGAATGCAAATAAACCTGTCATTGGTTAAAAAATGAGGCCTCCATTGAATTCAGCTTGAAAAATAACACCTGGAAACTTGTTCACCGGTATAGGGCAATATCTCGAAAGAATTCATTGGCAATACAAATATTTTATGAAGGTCTTTATAATCTTGTAAGATATACATGTATGTACGTACACATAAACACTGGATAGGGTCCCCATTAAACCCGGAACATTTGGTCACGCCTGTCAGCCTTACGACAGTCAACTTTGTTTGTAGGTCGAAAGAATCCAGAACCGAGTAGACCTGAATATAAAAATACATGAAATAAATTCTTTAGCTCGCTTTTCATATCCAAAGTGCACGGTGCGGAGGTGCCAGTATTAGCTTTTGATATTACAACGTCAACACTGCGTGCGTACATGTTTTGGATGCATGTATGTGTGTACATAGATATGTTAGGTCAGTGTCCCCATCACAAATGTCTTCCTATACAGTGAAGTAATCAAGCGTGTAAACCCAGTCCTTGAACCATCATCTGCAAGTATAAATATCTCCAGTCTAAGTTCTGTATTCAATAACCATTTAATATCCATGTACCACAGTATATATTAAGTTGGAGTGGGTTTATTTGTGGAAACAGATTTGCATAATTGCATTGCTTTTTTAGTGGGTATTGGTATACATGTATGTGTAACTACATGGATGCTATAAACGTTTCGAAAGACCACTATGAGTTGTTGAGACTGAGGATTTAACATCAGATATACCTGTACCACAGTATTCCACTCTTTACCTGCCCCGCATTTTATGTTAGCACTGAGAATGAATTGTCACATGTTTCAGCCAATCAGACACACCTGTCAATAACTTGCCAGTGGAAATTTCCTAGTGATGTCTACACAGAAACTGAGAATTTAAATCGGTCCACAAGAAATGAACCGTCACTGGAGAGAAAAAAACCTTTGAAATCAGTCTGGGTGATGTCTGCTATCATAACAATATTCAAGCTGCTTGGCTATTGAATGCGGATCAGCAGTAGACACCATGAATTCCTGGAGTTACATCATGGCATGATGTAACTCCAGGAATGGTTATGTTTATGGTTATGGTTATGCCCACTGTACATGTAGATGTATCCCGGTGCAAATAGGCCCAGGCAAATCTCATTCTGTCGAGATTTGATTTGACTGGGTTAGTCCAGATGATCCTTCAAATGCTTTCTGAATGTACGTCAACTACTCATGCATGACTATAGACCTGCTCCCATTTGGCATGTTTGATAAGGAATTATTTTTGAGAGAGATAATAACCTGAATTGCATATTAACATTAGAACAGTGTTTTGTATTAAGTTTTACGCAAACACAAAACTCACAATTAGTCTCGAATCATTGAGCAGTTGCCAAGATATATGCTGTCACATGATCATTCCAAGTACCTCAGCAATGTTTAACATGGTTGTTGTTTAGTGAGAGTTAGTTTGATGCCACCTGATTTATTCCAAGGTGAGTTTTCCCTAATTAAGAGGGCTGCAAACATTGAATAATGGTCTTTGTGCTCATTGAATTAATGTCCAAAAAATGTCAAGCGATAGTATGGATGCACTGTTGACGTTTGGTTGTTAGTCTATCGTCTTGCATCTTATAAACATTAATCTAACAAAATGACCATCATACAACATTTGCCAAATGTCAACATTGATCCAACATACATGTAGTTATCTCGGGGGAAAAACCTAGCTTGACTATTGTAATGACACATCTGCCTCCTTCCCTAGGATCTCCCCCCGGCCTGGAAAAAAAATATCTGAGTTTCTGCACAACATACTAATAAGGGTATTAAAATGTGAAAAATTCATCAAATAGGTCTGATACAGCTCGCCCAGGTTTGCAGTACAAGTTTGGGTTGTGGTTGATTGGTGATGTCCTAGCTTTAGCCATATCCCTGTGTGGTCATTGAATTATTCTCACTATTGTACTGTAGAAGATTGAGCCAGTTTACCCTCCATGATCCTTCATTGAGAAATCTGGCTTAAATACACCTGGTCCATCCGAGGTGAACTTCCTGATATTGTCAGACAAGCCGGAGGAGATTAGGAAGTGTGACATTTCCTAGTTCATACATGCTGACCTGCTTTTCTGTTAAAGGTGAAATGCAAAGGTTTTTAGATTCCCCTTTTCACATTTTATATAGGTTGAATAATGATAGAAATACCGGTCTATCTACTTCACTTGGTTTAATTTGAATTATCTTGTCTGCTAGAATCTTTTTAAAAGTCATTACCCCTGGCACAGCTGAATTCAGATTTGCAAAACGTCATCGCTTATCTTTCCTTGCTTGTGACGTCACGTCAGACCAGCCGCCCGGAGACTGAACGTTGTATTGACGCCTGGCAAGATGGTCTGATGTGACGTCACAATCGAACGTCAAACAAGGGCAGATAAGCGATGCGGATTTCATTTCTGAAATCGGCCGGGCTTGAGCTGCCAACTTTAAATCACTTTTCAAAAGCTACCAGGAGACAAAATACTTCAAATAAAACCAAACAGAGTATTTGGGCTGATATGTCCATCATTAACTAGCCCGCGAAGAATATAAATAGGGAAATATGAAAACCTTTGCAGTTCATCTTTAAGCTATGATCATGAACACTGGACTACATGTGGCCTCCCATCTCGGGGTGGGGGGCTCCGGGGATTGACCTGAAGTGTTCTGGTAATAATTCAAGGACCTCGGCTCCTCAGACAGCTGGGTTTTTTCAGAGGCGAACACCCATGGTGTTCCCAGGTGTGAAAAGGAATATGACCCTCCTGGGTATGAAAAGTAATATGCTGGGATAGGACCCAAATGCCGGGATGTGACTGAAAGATCATTGAAAGTGGCGTTAAATCATAGTTCACTCACTCACTTGTCCCTGATGCACTTCATTATAAAGCGGGTTTCACCATAGCATGATCCGTGTCATGTCCCCCATTACATCTTTATCAGAAACAAATGAAGTAAGTCTGTAACATTTGATTACACTACATGTAGCTAGGTGGCACCGACATTGATCAAATTACCTACACCACTAGACTCCTACACAATGTCTGCACACAACAGATTGGATGTGGAGTAAGATGTGGGAGGCGAGAGATCATGCGTGAGTGAGACTAATTATGTACATTTCAAAGAATGTGTTTCGAATTCCAGCATCAGCTCATCTCCGATGATAAATCAGTTGATTTCATTTTAAATGTGTTTGAACATGACAAATTAACCATTATACTGAGCAGCTATGTCACATCATGCACTATATTAAAGTAGTGAGGCGATGGCCAACAAATCTGAAGTTCATTAGCTTCCGGCAATACATGTATGTATGCTGTTGTTATGAAGACTCAACCTACATGTATACTGCAGCCAATATTTTGTTCTCAAGGTTCACTTATACTAGTGAGATGTAATATGCATTTTTGCTATATTAATTTTGAAGAATACATTCATGGATATAGACATCAGTGAACTGAATGAATCCTTTGTTTCAAAATTTATATTGGGATATGTCCCTTGGATTTGGAAGAAATTCTGTGATTATTTCCGGATCATACTTCATGAAAGAATCACGAGACAATGTATACAATAGCCAAGTCTTGGGACAACAATGGGTCTAGACCCAGGGTTTTTCAGCCACACAAAGGCTTAGACAATGAGTACTTACACCAAGTAGCAACCTCATTTCAACTGGTTGAATGTAAATTTTCATAATTTGAAAAAGGTGAACCGTGAACTTCATCAAATCATCTTTCCCAGATTTATGAAGTTCATGTAATCTTACATGTAGATCTTCAATTTTCAAGAAGAGAATAATAGTTTAGCAATGAAATTTAAACTATGTTTTGTGTCTCATTTGTTTATCCAGGCACAGAAGCACACAGCATTTCTTCAGGGCCAGATTCCATAACCATTTTCTTCCCTTCACCAAGGTAAGTCCTCTTCATGTTACATTGGGAGTGCTGTCTTCATTATTTAATCAGACTTTACGATTTTGTAAAATTACAGAATATATAGCCTACACAACAACCCACAACAAAGAGACCACACCACTGGCACTGCACTAACAATGAAGATATCCTCCAACCTCAGCCATCACCAGGTTTCTGGAAGACACTGTTTTTGGTCGGCATCCCAGGGCCTTATACATGTTATATAGCCAGCATTTCTTGAGGGGTGGATCACCTTCACTTCAGAAGGGCACATTAGCCTAGGGGATTGCTGTATGAGAAAAGGGGCAAATAGCAGGTTTGCTTTAGTTTGAAAGGGGCATTTGTATGAGAATAAATTTTTGGATTTTTTGAACATGGAGTCTCCAAATATTTATAAACAAGTAGAATATTTGAATCCAGTTCCAGGTGTCAGAAAATGCAGAATGTTTTTCCCGAACATGAGGAAATGTCTCTGGATTTGGTATTGCATGATTAGTGTGGGAGTGATTACTCCCTCCAATATCTGTCTGTTATTCCAGGTTAGTGATAGAAAACTCTCCTGAAAAAAAAAAGTTGGTAAAATTTAGAGCGAGATCATCACTACCCCCGAGAGCGAGAAACTGCAATATACACTGTACATGTAGGAAATAAGTTAGAATTAATTCCCTACATGTAACTCCTTTCTCTGTAATTTGTATTAAACCTGGGGCATATGACTTCATGAATCATCAAGTCACCGTTCATTACTGGGTTACATGTACCTGTGCACGTCTTAGATCATGACCATTTATCATGCTCCCTGTCAGATGTACATGTACGAGGCTCCTCTACTATGTACAACATGGAGGTGAAACATGTAGGAGAAACAGGATTCTCCACTCAAATAATAGACATCTGTTCTGGTGTAATGAGATGAGGGAGAAATGCTGTTTCAACTGCAGTCTACCTCGTTGGTGCCCACTATAGGGTTCCAGGTCTGCCAGCTTGGAAAACTTCCAGGGGCCTTTGTGAGTGAATCTGTACACTGCAGCCGAAGCCTTTACCTACAAACATTGCAGGAGCACTTTGAAAGCTTTTGATTGAACATTTGAAGTAGTGTTGAATTTGGTATTTGTACATGTATACATGGGGGTACAGATGGATTCTCTAAATCGAAGAGAACTTTGGCTTGTTGGGTAGAGGAAATTTGATCTTCAAGTTTCAGGTTTTTCCTGGTTTCACTCACTGGCCAATGACATCTGCCGAATCAAATACCAAGAATGAAATAAACCAATCAGCAATCGTATTAGCTGGAAGATAATGATGCTTTGAGTTTCTGAAACGATTATTGATGTCAATAGATGTATTGTATCGTAACAGACTTTGATGGTTTCAAGTCCAGCTGTCTCAGACAAAACTCCAACTTCCTTTTCTGTGTCATTAGAGCATCAGTCAGATTGAGTTATCACTGAGAGCAAGGCATGCACGCTGAAGGTAGAAAAAATTTCAGCAAAAAACTGTTATGGTTATGTCAGCTGTATGCGCTGTAGCAAAATTATGTGTTTAGCTTAGAAGTCCAATAACTGACATCAAAATGTGCTTCAGATCGAAGGGAATACCATCTTTTCAATTCAATGTAGAAAAATATTCATCAGTGCAGTCAATTGATTAATATCAAAAGTTGAGTGATTGAGCATCTGAAGTTGAGTGTTTGAATAGCATGCATAGCTAGTAAATCCTGTATTATTATTCGTCAGTGGGTGTCCCCGAAATCGGCAAACAGCGCTGGATAAACGTTTACAAAGGCCGTCAACATCTGGGTTTCACATGTGCATTGTCCTTAATACTCACGATGAATTGATTTTGAAACTGCAGTCCAGCGAGGAATTATCCTCCTGTTTCGAAAAATTTGATTGGTCAATTCCAGTTTTCATAAAGAAATGTAATATTTTCATTGGATTGTGAATAAAATTGGTTGAGCATTCAGTCAATCACAGAGGTCCATTCAGCTTCATTTCTTATTCTTCTGATCTATCAAGTACAGTATAATGTCTGTATTTGGAAGGAAGTACTCTATATATACGTTCACTTAGCCAATCATGCAGCAAGGGAATTGCCAATCCAGATCTTCTCAACCTAAGTTATTTTCGGAGCACCTACACATGTATACATGTACATATTTAGAGTGTTCATGAATTCTGTTGCAGATTCATGTATATGAATGTTACAAGTACATGTACTTTAAGTTACTTTGGAAGTTGAACAACTTTTGTTGAGATGCCAGAAAGAACAAGCAAGTCAGATGTACATGTAGCTCATACAACATCCATCCTTCTGTGACTATAGTTAGAATATGGGCAACATTCTACAACAATTCTCACATACAGATGGCATATAGTGTCTGCTTCTCTGTACACAAGCTCAACATTTCCAGATCGTCCATGAATCTCATCTTTGACATCTATCACTATGCTGTAATCTATACTGTGAAGGTTTGGTTTGGTTTGGTTCACAGCAGGGTTTTACAATATTGTTATTGCAGTCAGAATCTGTCTGTAGCACTGATAGTGATATGGACCCATTGCCAAATCTTAGGGGTACAAAATTTCTTAATTGCGTGCATGAATATTGCGAATTTTTGTGATGTGAAAGTATTCACTTAATAGTCAAGATAGTACAATGCAAGTCTCCTCATGCATTGTTGACACGTTTTGGAACATGGGGCAGCATACCATTTCAAACATTAATGTCAAATAATACCGCGAGTCTTCCTCAGATGATACCCAGTGCCGCCTCTGACACTATACTACAGTTCAATCCAGACAATTTTTCTCCTGCATCTTTCAGACCTAATAAACAGTCTGAGTACCTGTTTCTTCGATGTTTTTTTTAACAGCATTTATGGACTTTCAAGCAGAATAAACTTTATATCACCTTATGCTGAATATGGTGGCATGGATATGTTATTTATGTCTAGAACTGAAAATATAACAAGTGAAATTTGTACAATATTTGCAGAATTTCGCTCCGCAGATTCTTGAAGTTATTTTTTGCTGTCAGAATAAGAGTACATACAGTTTGAGACTGGATGGATTATTATTAAAAAAAAATAAAAGAAATGGCTAGTTCATCTTGCATATAGACTTCCATTTTCAAGAACTTCATTATTCAATTCGTGCTTTCAAATATAATTCCAGTATTTTTATTGGCTTTGGTAGAAAATTGGACAAAACATCCATCCAATCAGAGAGTTTCTGTTGGTGGGCATTATATTGGGCTGTATATACATGTACATTATATATGGTGAAGGTGTACCATTATGTGCTGTTGTTGTATACACAGCTTGACACACTCAAAATAATGAGAAAAAAAACTCCAGAACTTTTCTCCTGTAATTCTTTCAAATTGAAGATCCTCACTGTCACAGTTCAGCGAAGACCACACGTTGACAGCATGCCATACTCGATGATCTCATCTCCCTGCCCCAGCTATGTCTGACTCAGTTTTCAAACCATTATTCCTGGTAAAAAAATGGGCGAAACTTATATTTTATTGCTATTTAACCACATGCATTTCCTGGGTATTCGATGTATTCACTGCCATTTACATGTATACATCATGTACAGGTAGGCAGAGAGGCTTTTATTTCATATAAATACCACCTTCATAGTCTGGTGTTCGTTTTGACACTTTTCACTGAACACAAGCATGGCGCAGTATTTGTAGAACGGTAATGCAGCTTGTGAAGTGCACTTTTAAGCGGTGTGCAAGATAACCCTCAAATAAATCACCTTATCAGGGCTCGCAAAATATAAAAAAATCTGGTTGCCTTTCGGGCAGCCAGTAGTACAAATTCACTTGCCCGAAAATATTTTTACTAGCCCGAATGATAATGTGTAACCTGAAGTTCGCCAATATATACATGTAGAAATTCTTTAGAAATTCTTTATGGACAACAGATGGCTTTACTACCGAGTTTCAGATTTGACTGAATCTGCGGACGAGAGCGTGATATAAATAAAAACAAAGATTTTTAACAGCTGAGGAAATCGCCTACACACTCGACAGAACGTTTCAGCTCTTTGATCATCGTACGTACTCCAGCCAAAAGTATCCCTTCGCATATGAAGGCACAAACGCCCGCTTTCGTTTTCGTTCATACATGTAGTCCTGGTTCTTACGGCCAGTATTCTCTTGCGGACGTTTATCCCCTGCCGCTGGGAGTTCACGATTAGTCAGATACTTGTCCATTTTAAACGTCTTGTCAACTCACACAGCACTGTCAATGTGGTCCGTCCCGCACAAAATGATGAAGTCTGCGTTGATTGGCCGATATTAGTGCGTAACCAGGTTGTCGCAAAGGAGATTCCGTGACGCGTGTTTACGTGGCACATGATGGGATACCCACAGGGTTTTTCCAGTTATGGACGACGGCATGGCTTTCACTTTCATCGTGATAGTTCGAGTTGAAACTGACGCTGATAGGCAGTCGAGTCCGCCGACTACAGCAAGGAACAACATATTTTATCCAGTAGCATTGACAATTACAGCTAAATTTCTGATTGCACGTCAGGAAGACAGTTTGCCAGATTTACTTGCCTGTATTTTTGGTTGTCACGGGACGTCGGGCTAGCTAATTCGCGAGCCTTGCTTATTACTAATTAGTTGTCATAATAAATGAGATCACTCTCCAAAATGCTGTAGTGTACGTATACAGTAGATCCTCTAATAACTTGATCATCATTCTCTCATCATCAGAGTGTGTAACTACATAAACTGTCGGTGTTAACACCCTCTGACTGCATTGAAAATCGTGGCAGTCATGTGCATTCAGTCTTGATGAAAATGAATCTGCTACATGTACATCAGGGCGCGAAATGTTCGGGTGTCCACCTGTCGATGACGGGTAGTATTTATGTGCGACTGATAAAAAAAATAAATGACTGTCGCATGCGACAGGTAGAGATTCGGTCAATAAAACAGAAATATTGTCCGCGTACTTTCGCCATCGTTTGTCAATGTCCGCCACGAAAAGGGCCAATTTGATTGAACGTGCACGGGTGTCCCCGATTCTGAACAGTTTTCGCAACTGCGCATGCTTAAAAGGCTCGGGCGTACACAATTCAGTGTGCAATCGTGTCTGCCCACAGCAACTTGCATGAAACACGCATGCGCGAGTAATGCGGTCATACCGTTGCCATAGGTTACTACCGTCTGGCAGACGTCCGCCATTGTCTTTGGTTTTGAATGCAATAGATCAAAATGGAGCGTTTTCTAACTCGTACAAACGCGGGTGATGCTTTACAGCCCAGTCAAGAAGACGAGACTGCATCGCAAGCTGGCGAGGGCATTTCAAGTACAACAGACGAGCCGATAGAAGCGTCTCCGACGCCGGCAAAAAGGAAACGAGCGTTCAAATTTAACATTAAATGGAAACTTGAGCATGAATGGCTGACATTCGACGAAACAACAAGGCAAATGTTTTGCACATATTGTAAAACCTACAAACAGGCCAGCAAAACGTTCTCTTTGTGTTAATATTTTATTTAGAAACAGTTACAGCAAGTCAAATACAAGTTAGTACAAGACGTGAACATATAGAATAATTTCATCACTATTCGCATATATATATATATAATTATTGTGTACAGGTAGAAAATAGAGGAGACAGGTGGAAAAAAAAATTACCTGTCCCATGAGACAGGTGGAAAAAATAAAACATTTCATGCCCTGTACATGTAGTTACAGAAGAAGAAAGAAGTTAGCTGCTCAACTGCTTGACAATAACACAAGCTCATGTTACAATAGTCTGCTTAGCTGTTACATCCGGTGAACACTCTGCTCAGAAATGGATGATGCTGATTGGCCAAGAGCCATGGAGCAAAAAAAATATTGTGCTCTGCGTTTTTAACTGCAATTCAATCAGATGGTATATCTGAAAGTAATAATAAATACAATCTGATGCCATGAGAATGGTGTATGTTCCCTATATTATGTGTACGGTACTTCTGATTTTACCGGTGGTGCTATATGACCTTGTGCAGCTAGCAACTTCATGACCTTGCGAAAGATCATGCTGATCCTGTCTGAGGTCATAGCAAATTATTTTGTACTAAACATTTACAGTAGTACTGTTGTGCCATAAAGAAAGCACTGATGCTATTAAATCAGCCACGAACAGTTCACAGAAGTTGTTATTTTCCTCCACCAACATGCAGCCTTTGTTTTGGCAGACATGGTCTCTGTCCCGAAATAGATGCAGTAAACTGATGAACTGTCAAACAAACCCTCACTTAATTCACTGTGGAGCTGACAATGTTACTGAGGAAAACCATTGAACTGTTGGAGAAGATGTTGAACATGTTCAAGATGATGGGAAGTACATGTAACTCAAGTTCAAGGTTGCCATAACTCGCTTGGATGCTTTGAATCTTTGCCAAGAGAAGATGACATCATTAAATGCAATAGCCCATTTGTCAGATCCATGAGCATTATGAGGGACAGCTCAGACCAAATGAGTGAGCTATCACCGGGCATGTATAAGCTGGACTCTTATGGAAAACAGTGGGAGAAAATGATGATTACATATGAAAAGGGATGGAAAGATACCAAATACAAACCTACATGTATAGTATTAGTTCACATTTTCCCACCAAATATTTGGTATTTCTTTCTTGTCATTTTCAAAAGAAATCCATATTGTTGAAAGTGATATTAAATCATATTCACTCACACCAGCATATTAGTAATTTTCAATCATTGACACTTTTGCAAATTTCTTTTCATTATAGAGCCCAGCTGGGTGAATGCTAACTCTTTCTGTCTGCGCGAGCCTGTTCCCCTGGTGCATAATGATCGCGAATTTGATAAATGGGATATTGACATGTGACAATGTCCTGAGTTTTTCATATTTGTGTATACACACCACCCTCTACTTCTTTTTTGAAAAAATCAAATATCTAAAAAGGATCCAAAAGGAGCAAATATTATGAACCTTCTCTGTACCATATCGGTGAAATTGTACTGACAGGAAAAAGTTTAATGATTGCATGCCAAAGGCATACAAATAAATTCCTGGGTTTTTTTCATCATATTACATGTTGTTTGAAAGCTCTGAGTATCATCTTTGAATCCCCGTAGAAAGTGACAAGCATATCTTTGCTTCATTTATGTTCATGACAGTGCATCTGTTTCAATCCAATTAAAATTAAATCCTATCTGACCATTTGGATATGACGTCGCTTGTAGGATCTTACAGGCTTGCAGTAACTCACGTGTTAACCAATCCCGAGAACGCTTCATAGTGCTTTGAAGGGAACTTTGATGACACAGAATTTTTGGTTGGCCGAGATGAATTAGCCAGCTCGCTGGCTGGGTGTCTTTTCATGTTGCCGTGGTCCCGACATTGTGGCACCATAATATGGGGTAGATATATGGACTGATCTTTAGTGTGAACATTGGGGTAAATGGACACAGTCAACCTATCTCCCCTCCCCGACTTAAAATGGATGAGTCCAGATGCGACCATGATGTCATAATGCTATTAAATATCCATGGTATGGGCGCTCAGAACACTTCAATTGAAATACTTAAGATCCTATATAGCGACATGTATGGTTGGGGAGCATCGATAGGATATTAAGATTGGCATCGGTTTATATAAGTTTGGACTGTGAAAACTACAAGTACAATAGGAAGGCATTTCTTGCCATGCAGCCTTGCTTTTCATTAAAATTCACGGGAATCCAAACAGATTCTCGTAGTCTTAAGTTTACGAGAATCCATGAGAATCTAAAGCAGTCATTTCTACACAGATTGGTAAAATTTTACAGGAACCTGTTGGATTTATGACAGCGACTGCACTTGGCTCCAGTGCCTGAGATGACATTGCAAAATGCGCATCGGCAGTATGGGCTTGACACTTTGCGACATCATACACTATCTTAGAATTTTATTGCACTTTGATGGCTAAGCTAACGTGACGTCAGGCACATCTGGCCAAGTTACGTCATTTCTCATTTTCATGTTGTTCAGTAGACCGAATTGAAGAATCGAACAATATTGCTCACTATATGAAATACAAGACTTTTCGACTTGAAAAGACTTTGGCATATGTTGCAGATGATCATGCATGATGTTCAGTTCCCCCGAACAATTAAAATCTGCTTCTACCTCTTTAAATTGAAGTTGTGGTCTGTCGATCGATATTTGAATTGAATTTAACATGGTGACATACTTTTTTGCAACAGCAGCAGACATTCTGCCTTGTTAATTGGTTGGATTTACTGTTCTTTAGGGCTGGGACTTCTAAAGCAGCCAAGTGTACAAGGGGTTCTGGGACTTCTGAAGCAGCCAAGTGTACGCGGGGTTTGGAACTTCTAAAGCAGCCAAGTGTACATGGGGTTCTGGGACTTTTGAAGCAGCCAAATGTACAGGGGGTTCTTTGCTTTGCAAAGAAAACCGCTGATATAGGGAAGATGGTCGAAATGTTAATGACTGCAGGTTTACCAGTCTTCTGAGCCAGTGATACTGACGAGTCATGTTAAGTGAAGATACACTCCACATGTGCCAGAGAAGAGTAAACAGTGGAAAAAAAGAAATGTCAGAAATGATCTCTAGTTCTCGAATTAGTGCAAGGTATCCAGTCATCGGTGGTGAGAAGATCTGGGGTGAAGAAAGAAGTCCAGGAAGAAAAATAGCCCACTTTTAACGGTTTAACGATGGCGATGAATGAGCGGCAAGATGGTGATAATGAACGGATTGCAAGGCAGACTTTTCATCCTAGGAAATATATGCTCTGACATTTCCGTTGCACTTCTACTTTTTTCACAGGTTAACATGCGTACATCCACTTGAGTTGTGTGTACATCTATGTGGAAGATATGATACTACATGTACTTAATTGGTGGAGTAAATCCAATCATGCTTAGATTGTGACTGTTCATGTGAACACTATGAAGATCTAAGGGAGCTTCTTGAGATTGGGGCATACTAGGAACTGGCATAAGGCATTCCAAACAGAGTGGCGTCGTGCGCCGTGTTGGAACTCCTAGGAACTCCATGCCATACAGTTTGGAACTCGGCAGACAAATTATGGCTTATGCCATACCTTGCAGCGGCATGAGGGGAATGGCCTATGCTGTTCCAACTGGAACTCTAATCCATCCAGATCAGAACACCAAACTGGGCATGGTGTATCCCATTTGAATAACCAGCATATGCCATCCCTACCAGCGAACTCAGTTCCTAATTTCAAGAAGCTCCCTAACATCTCTTGCTGTATATATACTAATGCCCTCCTTTGCCTTGGGGGGAATATTGCTTTTTGTCAGTCTGTTTGTATGCTTGTCTTCACTGATTCAAGGAACCGGCTTAACGGTTGTTTCAATTGGGGCTTGTGATTACAATGTATGTTTTTCAATCTGTATAGCAGGTCAAATCAATGTAATGCATTGAGGGCGAGGGCCGACAGTCTCTGAACGCCTTGTTGATGTAACCTCAGAGTTGTGCTGTAAAGTGAAATGGCAACAATTGGAGAAAAGCTGTAGACGCATCCTTCGAATCCTGAGAAGGAAAATGTTGCTGTAATATTGTCTGGCGTTGAGATTTTCTCTTCGAGATTTGATATACTGAATACTATACCTACATTTGATTTAGTTTTTGCTGTACTGAAAATAAGCCAGACATCTACATTTACATGTCTAAAAATATCTTTTTAGATAATTTGAAAGATTCTGTTTGTAATGAGATACAAATGCATATGTCCAAATCTGTATCAAACTTCCATAGTCAGGGGACAGACCTCTCCTTGTTGTGAGAAGATGAACTGGGCAGATGTCTGGGCCTTTGAGGCTGGATGTCAGTCTGGCAGGTCTGGTTTGTTAATACTGATTGCAGATTACTGCATGGTACATCCCAGATGTCCATGGATGGATGGATGTACTTGGGCACTGCAATGTTCCCTGTGATGAGGCTGACATATGACTCTGTGTACACAGATGTCTGCATGGTCATGAACACAGACAGGGCCATTCAGAGAGTTTTTTTCTTGAGATCTTGAGTCTTCATAAAAAAAATTAATGTCCTTCGCATGAACCTGCCTGTACATGTACCCATCATGTTTATGGTCATGATTGAGATTCCACAATGAACTTGCCCTATGCAGGGCCATATCCAGAGTTCATTTGGGGACACCCTTTCTTGCCTTTTTTGGGTGCATTTGTATGTATTTGGGCACATTTGTATGTGAAAAGCATTAAAATTACCTGTAAAGCTTGGGCGCCCATACCCCTTAACAGGTATCAAAATGGCTCTGGATATGGCCCTGCTATGGGGTATTAACCCGAGGATGCATCTGTGAACACTTTAGTTCATGTAAAGAATTAAGGGCCTCAGCATCTTGGACAGCTTGGCCTAAGAGGCGACTAACTGCCAGGGCACCTGTGGGGTTTCCAGGTGTGAAGATGAATAGGTCCAAAACCTAGTGGTTTGACTGAAATATTGTTGAAACCAAAGTTAAATCATATTCACTCACCCCACAATGAACTCTTGTACATGTAGGTGATTTAGGGCTAATCAGCATTCTGGGATGGCAGCTAACCAGTAGGATGCTAATCGGTGCCTGCATTATGATTTACGTGCAGTTGATGGTCGTTGTTGTTGTTAACGAGGTAATGCTCGTAATGAGGCATGGTCAATGTTTCACCATCTTCATAGATTCCACAGAGTACAAGAGCTGATGAATGCAAGCCTGAAAGTAAGCACCTGACATTGTTAATAAAACCCCATGAAAATCCAAAAGAGATAGACCCTCATCATATACAGATATCATGGGTTCTCATCATATATGTACAGATATCATGGGTTAAATGGTCATGATACATGTACCATATTATGAGGCTGATAGGATGTTCTGTGACCTTTCCAGGCTTGAGAAGGGTATTTGATATCTAATACAGTAAATAGACTCCTTCCTGCTATAGTAATAATTTCCCCCAGTTTGAGAAGTAAAGAGTCCTGGAATTAACACATGGGTGGCATCTCTGTCTCGCACCACAGACATAGAGAGAAAACGAAAACCTGGAGCCCTCCAAATCAGTCTGGATTTTGACAGGTTTGCCCACCCCAAAACTCTTCTTTCAAGATCTTCTCTAAATAAATCTAACTGGGAATGGCGATTCACTCTTCAAAGATGTTTATTTGGTGAAAGAAAGAGATATTATTATGTAAACATGGCTATAAGAGAAGCCTTTCATTTGCAATGACAGTCGGAGAGATTCTGTAATCA
The DNA here is from genome assembly GCA_036873755.1 of Hanleya hanleyi. Lineage (NCBI taxonomy): Eukaryota > Metazoa > Mollusca > Polyplacophora > Lepidopleurida > Hanleyidae > Hanleya > Hanleya hanleyi. The sequence goes on from JAVTVY010024478.1 coordinate 66,665, forward strand.
GCTATTTCAGGCTTCAGTTACATTCAGTTTATTTAACCAGTAACTTGATCTCTACAGTTTAATATAAAAAGCAAACATTCCAATAATCCTGCGATTGATGTTACGTGTATGCTGACTCTGTCCTTATAATTCAAGCACAAGTTTTTTTTGTGCTGGTGTTTTTTCATACATTGAGCTCTTTTCAGTGTGAACCCAGTTCTGTTTGGTTTTAATTTCAGATTGATAATTCCTAGATATTTCTGCAAATATACCTAATCTGTGGCAGTACACATATGGCATATGAATGTGTATATTTGAACAATGATTAAACAGAACTGGTGAAAGGGGACAGCTCTGTAGTGACCCTCTATTAGTAAATTTTCTTAGAAATCATTCAGAATTAAAACAGTTAATCACATGTACATGTACTTGTATAAGGACCCCACCCATGAGGTCCTGTGTGTGAAAAGAAATACGACCCACAGTCTCTGCGAGGAAGGGCGAGCGATCGCTCGCGCTCGCACCCACACACGCCCAAAGACCTCCAGGCGACCGATTTATCACTCGCCCATAATTGTAACGAAATCCAGCTAAATGGTATCATAAAACAATAGAATCGCCTCCCGTAAAACTTTAATTTTGAACGAGTACCTCCGAAGAAAACTCAAACAGAAAGCGGAAATAAACTTGACTAACTTTTGACATGCGCATAACGCGAACGTCCTGACCAAACACCTTTTGCAAAGTGGTGCGTGATTGGCTTATTAAGACACAACGAGCACGATCATTGGTTCATCATCTGTTACAGGGAAATCAGCGAGCACGTGTTTCTCTGGGCGGGCAATTTGTACCGACGAGAGCTGCTGGAGATTGGCGTACGTGACATGCAGCTTCCGTCTTTTGCTCGAGCGATAATCCTGTTGAACATTTCTTGTATCGTCTCTTTAGCGATGGCAGGCATTCCGAAAGGAAATAAAGTGGAGTTGAAAACTTTCAACAACTGGGGAACAGCCGTTCAACAACACATCGGTTTTACAACCGAGGAGAGGGATGGTCGGCAGTACGTCACATTCGTCTAGTGCAAGCTGTGTGCACGGTATAAAGACAAGATCTCCGGACATCCTAATCTCCGCAGGGCGGCCAAAAAAGCATTTGACAGCTATGTAGAGGGTACCAATTCCGTAACGAAGAGTAATATCTTGAGGCACCTTGAAGGGAAGGTCCATGGAATATCCATTCTTGTTCATTCTGGGTCCGAGAAAGATGAACCCGGTAAATAGATTTGAATTGAATTGTATATTCTAAAATAAACAATGCCATCATTGCGAAGCAGACGAAAAATAGTATATACCAAGTTGAAAATATTTAGAATAATTTACATACATGTACATTAGAAATTAATTAAAAAACTGAAAATTACATAAAACTGATAAATATATTCCATTTAAATTATACTAGTAATAATTGAACAGAAAATTTATTTTACAATACTTTATCTCTCGTCCCAGCAGAGCGATAGCTCTCCCAGTAGTGTTTTGGGCGAGCAATTGACAAGGAGAGCGACAGCTCCCCCAAAGCATTTCAGGAGAGTGATTTACAACTCGCCCTTGATCTGCTCATCGAAAAGACTGACCCAAATGTTGTGATATGACTGAAATATTGTTGAATGAGATGTTAAATCATATTCACTCACTCACTACTTGTAGAATACTTCTGGAATAAAAAGAAAATTAGTCAATTTAATCTGTGGATTTTTCTGTCAAACTTTTCGATGGCATCTTGTCCATCCCTGTGGTGCCATTGCACATTTGTAACTTTCAAACCTCTGTTTGCTGTGTGTTGGTGAATTTGGTGCTCATCTCACCAAGGAGCTCTGAGCTCTGACTGGAGTATCTGGAACATTTCATTGTACACATTTGCATGGGAATACAGGATGTACATCTCTGCATCTACATGTACGTTGGTTGGTCTACATGTATCTCATCATGCCATACATCGTACATGTATCTTTTATCATTCTACCTGCACCTACATATCATACCATATCATTTGGGATGGTAATACTTGCCAGTTTGGAGCTTAATCTATGAGCTGCCATGCCCCATCAGAGGGAACATTTGCCATTCCCTTCCTGTCCAAACAACTGACAGCTGTATCATGCATGGACTAATTGAGTCCATTCATAAATACATCCTTTCCAGTTAGTTTAAACCTCTTGCTCTGATGGGGGTCTAAAATTAATGGAATACATATACGTCATCCTCCATAATACAGGTCTGTGTACTCTGTACTGGGCCGTGCAGGCAGATTAGAGCTGTACAGTTATTATTGGAACTGTCCGTTTCAAATAACAGCCAATCAACGGACGTTATTTTGAGACGATGCGCAGCCTTCATGGTATTTCGACGAAGGCCGAGTTCATACAGAGAAAAGCTGGATGAAAAACTCCTTGAAGTTCCACATGGGGTGCCTCGCAATTCAAAACAATGACGGATACGAAACGTGAATTCGAAACAAGCAGACGGGATGAAATATAAAACACATTACCTGGCGCCTAATCTGCTCAAATATGGCCATATTTGGAGAGGTCATTACATGTAGGTCACAAATGCACTCCGAAACATAATCATAATGGCTTATAAGATGTCTATCATGGCACGGATTTAATACACGTAGATGAGCCAGGAGTAGCGATGAGGATTTACATGGATACATCATTAATGGAGATGTTTCCTTTCAGGTTCCGACAGTAAAATGTGGTACAATGACCAAATAAGTTTCACACAGCCCAATAGAAAATACAATTCTTTACATAAATACAGAACAGAACAACACTTCAATGATAGATGTAAGTTGTTCTATAACAAAATAGTGAATACAGAGACTACATGTGTTAAATTCCAAAATAATCATGTACATGTATGTCTAAGTTGCCTGTATGCCAAGATCAAAGATACATATAATTCTTCTTATTTATTGCATGCCAATTCAAATTTTCAGTTTCTGTAGTGGTGTGACTATAAAATAATAATTTTGATTGGCACGCCTCCAAGGAATGAAGCCATTCCGGGGATTTGTAACCAGATCTGTGTGGACTTCTGTTTTAACTCATTCTGTACTGCTGGTCAAGATGGCCGCCACTACTGCAGCCTGCTGGAGGCTTCCTGCCTGGGAGAAACTAGGTCAAACCAAAATGGCTGCAGTGGATTTGCACACTGCTGTACAAGTTCTAAATTGTGACTATATTAGACTTAGTTTTACTTTGAATGATAAGTATTTGTATTTTTATATATGAAATGATAATTTTTATGATGTTTTATGAACTTCTAAGGAAAAATAACAATAACTCACCAAATTGTAATGTAAAATTCTCACTTTTTTATGTACCTTACTGTAAAACGTTTGTACATGTTCAGTACCAGTGATAAGTCAATAAAAATATATTATAAATTCATTTCATTATGATTTCTGTCAATTTCTTCAGTTCATTCTGATAGTTTACAAGTAAATTCTGAACTATTCCTCCATGAATTTTTCGAGATGGTAAGGCTCGAAGCATTGAATGCATAGATTGACCTCGCAAATTTTACACCCAAATTTAGACTCCCTCCTCACTTTCTCACTTGCACAATGTTTACATGTCCGTCGTTTTGCCATGGTTGCAGGCCAGTGTGAACGTCCATCTTTATCTTCAGGTGATGTGGATTTGCGTTTCCGCTTTTGTCTGTACTGACCAATGAGTTGCTTCGCCAAGTTTTTCCGAAACTTGACCTGGCACCTCTGTTGTCTTCTACCGGTTTTGGTGATCAATTGATGATTTGGCGACTCCTTCATCAAGATAAATGCACATGCTAGGGCCGTGTCAAATAAAAACCAAAACAGGTATTTCCAGTATTTCCTTGATCGCCTCGTCGACGGATACTGCATACGAAGCTGATCGCCGTGATCGACTCCACCCATATTCTCATTGTATTTCGCAACCACCTCAGGAGCAGGAATTTCTATACGTCGTCCATCTCTTTGTTTGCGACTGATGGGGACGATGATGCGTGGGTCAGAATTTGTCGACAGAAAATTCACTTGTCGGTTGTCGAACCAAGACGTGGCAACAAGGTTCCCTTTCTGGTAGGCTTTACTGTCCCCTTTTTGTTTGACAGTTTTTTTGTGAAGTCCATCCGGCCACCCTTTTCTGTTCAAGCGACATGTACCAACCGCATAGATTTGATCTGCTAGTAAATCTGAGAAAAGTACAGGGCTCGTGAAATAATTGTCCATGTAAACATGATGATACGTCCCGGTCAGAATTCTGGTCAAATCTTTCACGACGCGGGCGCCTAAACCTGTCTCCCTCCCTGTTTCCTTTGCTCCGGTATATACCTGCATTTGGTAGACATATCCATTGGTGGAATCTGCCAGCTCCCAGACTTTGATACCGAATTTACATGGCTTGTTAGGTAGATACTGTCGGTAGCTTATTCGGCCGCGAAACGGAATCATAGCTTCATCGATGGACACAGTTTTGTGTGGACGATAATTCTCAACAAGTCGACGTTGAACGGCATTGAAGATTGTGCGAACATGATGAATCTTATCATGACCAGGCTCACCGCGCGCTGGATTTGTTGTAGAATTGTTGCAGTGGAAATACTGCAAAATTTTGGCAAACCTATCCCTTATCATCACAGAAGGGACAAATGACACTTGTGTAATTTGATCTGTCGACCAATAGTCATGATATGCAGGAAGTTGAACCACCGACATCACAACGTGAAGGCCAATAAAAGCCTTCATCTCCGGTTTCGTGACAGGAATCCATTTCGGGTCGGGTTTTCTCAAAATGCACTGTCGGGCATACAGGTTGGTCTGGTCTGTCAGAATGTCGAACAATTCGTCCGTGAACAACAAATTTAGAAAATCCAGTTCGTTCTTGTTTTCATCTAAGACATTTACGGGTCCAGGCAGTTCCGGGGCCGCAAATTCCTCAACCGTAATATCTGAAAATGTCCGCTGCCATCTCAAATTGTTCGATGTCGTTGTTGTTGTTGTTTCGCCATTTTCGACACTCGACCCCTCGCCTTCGCCGTCCTGTGGAAAATTTCTCCGCAAAGTAGAGAGGGGGACATCGTCATCATCAGATTCACTGAAATCCACAGTAAAATCTGAGTCAATGTCACTGTCACCTAACGAAATGTCAGCTTGGGTAAACCCGATGAAATCCTCTTCATCGCTCGACTCGGCCCACGTGGCCATTTTGATTTTCGAGCAAAATCAGTCTCTTCATTGAAAATCTAAAAATAGTCGGTATTTTCCTGGTTTCTAAGCCATGAGAGCCAATGAAAATTATTAAAAAGCTACTGAAAGTGTCTATAAGGAGTTTACTGATTGGTTCTTGTTTTAATGTCGAGATAGGGGAGCTGTAGAAAGGGACCAATGATAGACATGGTAACAAACGCCGTTTGGCGGCAGCCGGCATGACAGCTAATGGCTGCCGTCACGCATATCTGCGGTAGGCGGCATTCGTTTTGATCATTTGCACTCGCATTTCTGCGGCAGTAGGCTGGAATGAGTTAAGGAGAGAATGATCACACTCGCTCGATCTCCATCACTCTCTCAACTGTTCTGCAGGAGAGTTTTTGATCGGTCTCCTGAAATCTGGATTTGCATTGGATAATTACATTGGAGAGAGTGATCACTTTCGCACTACTCCCGTATAAAAAAAATCCAGGAGAGTGATGTCACAGATTTTACGAATATGAGAGACTGGTGGATGGAACTCTGAAAATCTAGATTTTTCTTTGGCATTGCAATTTACATGTACTCTATTTTATCTCCTGTTGCCAATCACAGTCGTCTCTGGGCAGGCTTGGAATGCACGTTTACTCCAACCACAGTCCAGGTTCACCACATTATGTAAGCAGTGATATGCGTGTAATAAACTTTGCACAGTGCCTTGAGAGAAGTTACATGTGATATTCCGGCTATAGTACTATGTAGTAGATACGATTTCAGGGAGATCAGAATGTAAGATGTGAGTATGGATGGAGAAGTGCCATAAAATGTTATGATGAGCTTCTTTTGTGTATTTTTGGGAACCTCCATACATACATTGTATAAAGAGAAACCCATCTGTTGACCTTTGGCTATTTGTTCTTTGTGTTGTGCCAGTAGGTTTTTAGTTTGCAAGCTTTACACACAATGCTGTTATTGGTATTTTTAGTGAAATTCTTGAAATTAAGACAGGAGTTCAATCCTTGAAAGGAATGGATTTTGAGCCAAATGGGATACACCATGCCCAGTTTAGCATTCTGATCCGCATGGGTAGGAGTTCCAATCCCCAACTTTAACAAAATTCAGGTTAATTTATTGACACTGTACCAAAATCACTGTCGGGTGCATTGAGACAGTGGTTCATTTGTGCAGTCTCTTTTCTATCTCTTTAACCTAGGAAATATATTGAATCATGGATAGCTGGACTATTTTTGACCCGAAGTTTCCAAAATTATCATAAATGTAAGCTTAGTGGGATTTTTTTGGAATAGTGGGATAATTTGACCCATATTTATCATATTTACAACTGATCAATAGTTAAAAAAACCCCTCATGGTAAAGAGATAGGATAGAGAGTGGATCAGTGCTATCGGTGCAACTCTATTGTTAAAGAATGAGCCTGAATTTTGTGCAGGTGAGGGATAGAAATGGCTTGTTATTCTCTCTGCGCCATGGTATGGCATAATTTGCCATCCTTTCTCTGATGAGTTCCAAGGAGTATGCCAGAGAGTACCTTAATGCTTCCCAACTCGGCACACCATGCCATCCTGTGTGGAATGCCTAAGGCCAGCTCATAGCATGCCCCAATTTCAAGAAGCTCCCTTACATCAGTTGCTTTTGTGACTTTTGGCATTTCAAATCATACCTAGTATGGACCCTTCTAAGTCCCGCAATACTTCCTACAATGAGAAGAGACTCTAGGGTAAGCTGTAGAAGTTGGGAGAATGATTAGATGCATAGGATTTTTGCATATGATATTCCAGCCCGTCACCATTAACTATTTCCATCCAATGACGACACTGATTGGTCTCTGTGTAATAGTACTAAACATATATATGACATCTGCTGAGGGATAACTCTGTGTAAAAAACGTCTGAACTGGTTAACTATTTCTTCATAATCAACTGCGATATGAATCCATATGAGTTGTCTCCCTTGTTCAAACGGTCACCTGACAATTAGTAATAAATGCCAAAACAGCTCATAATTATTTTAATTGCTTTGTTGTAATGAACAGATTATTGACTAACTTCCTGCATCGTTATTGTATTTAGAAAGATTCATCAAATGATTACCAAAATTATTCCTACGAAGTAGGCTGTCATTTGCAAATTGTTAGGTAATGAGTGAGTCCATCCAAATCCTTTCGTCGGCGAAATAAGGAGAACCGTTGACATTAGAACCTTGATTTTTGGCATGAACGTGCATTAGGGGACTGTTACCAACAAGTACTGAGCTGATGAAAATTTGACCAACTTTGGTTACGTATTTCATTAAACTTGGACCCCCAAGTCTTCTAGGTGATCTAGATAGCATTACGCTTGGACCCCCAAGTCATCTTCCTCACCCTACTTCGTAGGTCCTGTGACGTCACACTACCCATGTTTCACTAATCGCTTCAAATAATTAACACAGTCGCTGTTATTTTTGTTAAACTTGCACTGATAAGACCACACTTTATCATCATGAGTGTATAAGGGAATCAAATTGCCTACATTAAATGTGACTACACCATTCAATTGATTGAATTTTGAATTCGATGTTGACTGTTGATAAAGTTAGCAGTGGGCGGAAAAGGTTTATTGGAACAATGATGTAAGAGAGAGCCTCGCTCTCCAAATAGTGGCATGGCTTCCACTTACGTGAGAGTCTTGATCTCACCATCACGAAGGCATGCCTCTGTGTTGGGATTGTGGATGAACTGGGAGCTCGGTCCTCACTAGACCCATTCAAAGGGTTGACATGCATGTCCAAGAGAATGGGCTCCAATACTGATAATACCCATCAGATTAGGATATCTTGTTTAAATTTACATATTAAAAAGGAGAATTCCTTCAATTACGTAATTGTACATATATATATGTATGTTCTCTTTTGCAAACCCAGACAAATCTTGTGATAGCTTGTTGGCCGCCTTGGCCTGTTTGTCTGCCAATTTTCTACCGTCGGGGGATACATGTACATACATCTGATTCCATCACAATAAATGCCTCGTGTAAACTGCATACTGAGTCTGAAGCGAACTCGATGCGATATTTCCGGTATTTCATGACCTCTGACATAACAGTAGATATGATTTCACCAGGCACCAGCAAGACATGAATACATGAGCAGACAAGATATTTCTTGAGTACCAGTATATGTATGTACAATGTAGATGGGAAAAGTGGTTGGATGGTCCGCTGCCAGAAAATATTAATGTATTGATGGCACTTTGCTTCTGTAATTTCGCGAAGCGGAACATTGCGGAACATTCTTTAGTATGCCATCATATGTAAAACAGACTGCCATCTGTTCTGTGAGTTTGCAGTGCTGCTCTATTTCTTTTATATTTTCTACGACTTGTGTAAGGTTCTGCATGCCCTAAGAAAGATAAAAATGTATGTACACCTTTTCTATGGACAATTTGCGAATAACAGATTCCAGAGAAATGATCTCCTGACATCATACTGGGAACAAATTACAGAACCGAAAAAGTGCCTGAAATGATGGATCTATCAATGCACCTACCCAACTGTTGGAGATTCACATGACATTCACTATTCACTGTAAAACAAATAGAATATTTTTTAAATGGAACCTACTTACCAATCCTATATCAAAAAGGAATAGGACCCTACCCATGGGGTTCCCGGGAGTAAAAAAGAATAGGACCCAACATCGTGATATGACTGCATGAAATAAAAGCGCCGTCAAATCATATTCACTCACTCACTCACTGCATGTTCCTAAAACTACATGTATAAATTGCACCCATATAGCTGCATTAAGTGCTGTGCCCGAATTAGAGATGTGTCCGAAATAGAGAACAAATTAAAAATAAATCTAAAAAAAAGATATTTTTTTCTTTACATATTTTTCTCGCATTGAAAATCAATGTTGAATTATGTTCATGGAGATTCCGCATCACTTGAGCAAAATATCCGAGTCAAAGCATACCTATTTTGCCAGGATTCGGGAACATTCAATATTTTCTCTAATTTGGGCATGTTTTCTGCTTAAAAAATGTTACCTCGCTGAATAGAGCTTGTGCCCAAATTAGGAAGCCCTGTGTTTCATTACAGATTTCCCTTGAATCCCTGGATACCGGCTACAAGAATTTGTGGGAAATTATACATGCTATGCATACACACATGTACATGTATTGAATCATAGCCATTCCTGTCAACCTGTTGTCACATGAAACCTATTTGGTGACCTAAATTTACTGAACATATACATGTACATGCATTGTATATCTGTCTAATCTATTGTCATATGTGGACACTCCGCATTCTTCCGAAATTACCCAGTATTTCTAGTTTGGGCAAATATAAAAATGATTTACAGAACTTTAGAGTGAAATATTTTATGAAGGCCAAAAAAGAAAGCCTTTGATTTTGCATCAGGTCGATGCATCATTTTGAAACATTCACAACAGTTAGCTTTTTTTTTGCTAGAAATTAGTTCCAACCTCAATCATCACTCTTGACAGAGAGAAGAAAATGACCCTCAAATTTTTTGTCATGTGTTAAGTGTTACGGAAGGTTGCTTTACTGTTCCTCTGGCTGAAATACTGCACCGAGTCCTTTATTTTGTGCATTATTCATGCCTCTCGAATCACAGGAGACTGATATAACATATTGAAATGTCTTCATTTTACTACTATGGCCACATACAGCATGTGATTGAACATCTAGGGAGTGCCATCAGTACTCTGTCTGGAGTCTTTCAGTGACAGCATCAACTGGAGAGATAGCATCAGGCATTACTGCAATCTAGGTATTACCAAGATGGTAAATCAGGGGAATACATATGTACCATCTAGACGTAACGCTATGAAAACTTTGTGCGAAATGTTCGCCGATATTCTACGAGATCCCATAATAAGCCAATGACGACCATTTCAACCTTTTCGCTCTGACAATGATTGACGTTTACTTCAAGGAGATTAACATCTTCGTACGGCACAAACTTTTGATATTTTCTACCCCTAACAAAGCCAGACTTTTCGGCGGGAGTAAAGTCTTTGATGTTTACGGACCCTGTTTGCATGGAAATGACGCCATATTTGGAAACTGTTTCAGGATAATGTTTATATATTAGACCACGAGCTACCGTGTGTAATTACTGTGGGCGTGATTTTGAAATAGTTACAACCAGCTATCCATCTGATTGGCTAACAATAGTAGTTTCATCTCGCATAGGATTTATATAGGGCTGAATTCAGATATTCTGTGATATTTATATCTGAGTTTACTGAGATTGGCATTACTGTACCATCAGTAACAATGAATAGTGTGAGAAAAAGTGGAGGTTTTCGTGCATGAAATTCTACGACTTTATCCTCAAATTGAAGCTTGACAGAAAAACAAAATTAGAGAAATGAAATCTGTGTGACCACAGGTTTTGATGATGACCATATATGCTGAAACAAGACATTATTATTTATTTTTTGTTTGGTCATTTTTATGTACATTTCTTATGTACTCTACATTTACTAGAATCGATCCAGTAATTTTCAGATTTGTCTGAACCAGCTGTCAAACTTATACATGTACATGTAGTGACAAAAGTACATTAATTGTACATGAAGACATTAAAAACTATAATGAAACATTGAGTTTGATATATTTCCTCATAGGTTATGGTTTCAGATAATAATCAATTTAGAAAGCTTTTAATTGTCAGTTAATATGTACATGTACATGTACATGCACATCTAGGAATATTTATTCAGAATTTGAAATGCATTTATCTGTTTAGTCCTGAAAGCTCCTATGACCTGTGCACCAATTATCAAAGAATAATTTTACAGCATGCCATTTGATTGGACAAGCACCTGGATTTGAAAGTGACATGATCAAAATGCTGGATATCAGTCAAATTTAGAACTTGTGATGTAAAAATTCACAGGTGTTCCAGTGAAGTTTGAGTGACAGAAATGAACATCATTTGTGCCGTCTGCTTCTCAGTCGAATATGTTGACTGCAAATCATTTGGATATGTTTCATTGATGTCTACAACATTTCATACAGTTTGCAAAGTTTTGAACTGCCTTGTCATATTTCTGTGTCAAATGTGTCAGTTTAATTGCCTTGACTGCTTCTATTTGTCCATAATTTGGAATGTCCTATATACAATGTACATGGTAAGTAGAATAATGTCACATTGAGATTTATTGTTACATGTGCATTGTAGCTATAATTATTATAAAGCAGTAGGTAAACACATGTTTTGGTCACCAAATAACACTCATGTATCGTCTGGATCAACCAGTGTTTGCTCAATCTACACAATTTCGAAACCTGCGTGATGAATGACTCACTGACATTTGTTCAGGACCTTATGTACTATCGATCTATAAAAACATCACACAGTCATCGCCACGTTATGAAATTCTTCTCAGAGATGGTTGATGTACATTCTGGAATAGTTTCAATGTCAGAGATAGAAAAATAAAAACACTATCAATTGTGTGAAATTATTCAACTCAAAATTTAATTTTCAAGCAAAATTTATTGGACAGCGTCGAACACTTCATTTTCTTTGTTTTATAACAGACCTATCAACCCTCAGGCATTCGGCGTGAAACTCACGCATTTGAAATCTGTCTCACGCTCTCACGCAGCTATATCAAAATCTCATGCATCATGGGCATTTTCCTAAAATTATTCCTAAAATAACCAAGAATCGTTCAAAATTGCTCCAGTTTGTAGAAAAAGGAGTTAATAATTTCAAAATTTTCTTACATTGTAGACTTGTTCATAAAGTATCCATTTATAGCCTCCATGAAGGGTGAAATGTATATTATGGTAGGCTGTTACATTGTATATGAAACAAAATTGCAAAAAATTGTATGAAATGACGCCTAAATATTGACATTTTTGAGGGACTAGTATCTCCTCGGCGGATATTCTCAAATCTCACGCCTTGGCAAAATTATAACTTGAGAGGTCTGTTATAATAAGATTGGAAATAGGGTTATATTGGGTGATTTTGCTGATGTCTTGATGACATTGATACCGATTTGATTCAAGGATATATGATGGGGACTAAAGATATTTATTACCTGTGGCTATGGGTCATTGGTACAAGGAAGAATGTGAGGGTGGTGAGGAGGAACAGGTCATGTGGCATTCTCTTCATGACCAGTGCCCACCATACACTATAACACCCTGTAGTGCTCAAGTAAAGCCAATCAACCAAGTCCATAGTAAAAAATGTTATGCAGACGCAGTTTGCGCATGTGTTTGTGATGGAGCCGATGAACCACCCAGTCCATCTTGTAATTTTACAGCCCGGGTTGGTAGAAATTGATAGCATAACTAAGGTGGGTCAGTATCGGCTAGATTGTGTGAGGTGAAGAGCATATCCATTTTTCTCCGACTGGTTTGGGGGGGGGGGGGGGGGAGCAAACTGATGCCTTGGGAACAATCTTTGGGTGTGCTTTTAAGTGGTATTTCGGCTTTAATACACCAGGCCTTGTGATTTGAGGCGCGCGATCGCGCACGCGCACCATAACGCGCCTGAAGAGGCACTGAGGTGCGTTCTGAACGCGCGCCTTATACTTCATGATCCCCTTCAAAATTTTGCTATGTCAAATTTTGACGCGAATTCATTCCCGTGAAGATTCGCCTGACAGGGCATTCGGGCGAATCTAAACGGATTCACGTAGATTTGAACGTAAAATTAAACATTACCGATTGAAAACTTACGATTGAGCCCCGTCCGCCGATCGTCAACACACGCTGTCGAAAACTGGGCTCTATATCATCTTATCTATTGCCATGTGCCAGTCCGAGTCTATATGTAAGCTGATCTGTCGAGCGTTTTCATTGGCTCGTTCACGGCAGCCTGCCAATCGCTATCATTGAAACAAGTGTCAAGGGCCAACTTGATTGAAAACGAGATGGTGAAATGGCAACTGACACAGGGCCTAAAAACGTGGAAACAAATTAGAAAAACAGCCCTGTGTCAGTGGGAAAGGAGCCTGAGGGATAACTTTGCATTCCTTTTAACAATGCTGGGAATAAGGTGGTACTGGCCTTTTGCAAAGTGTGACAGAAACACAGCGATCAACCAAACAAAGTGTATAGATTGAGGCAACTAGTAACCGACGTCAGTTACGGCAAAAACGAAACTAGTTACCTGCTGAAGCCAAACTTGGTTAGACACGTAACAGCGATGGACTTCGCGAGTGTTCGGGAATTGAAACTGATTCAGACATTCCAGATTTCTGAAGGCAAGTGAAAGGATTGAATGATTGGAATGATGAATATGACGATGTAAAAATTGCCATGTGCCAGTCCTAGTCAGTTTTTTTTTACAATTTGTGGTTTTTCAGAGTTTTATTTCTATTTTGCCAATCTTGTTTTCAGCTTTTGGCTCATTAACTGATTGTGTTAATTTTAAATACAAAAAAAAAAAGAAGAAATTTAAAACAGTGTTTCTTGATTTTATTATCACCTCAATATCTTTCATAGCTAAACCAGTAAATATTAGTTCCCCCTGGATATCCTGAAACATTGCTGCGAGATGGATTCTCGGCCAGCACACATTTATTTCAATTCACACCTTAACGTTTCAAACGCCGTATCACACACCTTAAAAAAAATTAGGTGTGCATTTTAGGTGTGCTAACCACACACCTCGCACGATTTTAGGTGTGCTTTAATCACTCGCCAGGGCCCGTACAAATCACAAGGCCTGATACACCTCTACATGTACCAGTTAATTTCACATAGAAACCCAGTCTACTGTCTGTTCCACATTACGAGGGCACAGGATTTTCGGCAATGTACCAGAGCCAGCTCTTCTCGGAGCATAGAAATTCTTCACAGTATCTATAGGGTATGTAATTTGTGCATTTTTTTCTGAAATTTCAAGAAAATCTATTCAGAATAAAAAATACTCTCCAATACCTCGCATGTTATTTCATAGCTCCCAGTCACAATGAACATTGCAAGTCCAACGTCATTGTGCTTTGAAAATAACATGCGAGATATTGAAGATTTTTTTTTTATTCTGAATAGATTTTCTTGAAATTTCAGAATGAAAATGCACAAATTACATATAAATACTGTGAAGAATTTCAATGCTCTGAGAAGAACTGGCTCCAGTACATTGCCGAAAATCCCGTGCCTGCGTAATGTGAAACAGATAATAAAGCATATCAAATGCATTAAAACTGAAACATAAGCATTGAAATTGTATCCCATGGGTCCTATTCACAGTTAGGCCGTTGTCAGTTAATAGGTTGTTTAGCATGACCTTCTCCTGTCAAAACATACATGCTACATGTAGATGCTATAATTATTAATTATTGAAGGTAAATTTTCTACCATGGACTCATTCCATATCAAATCAAAATAATCTCCCATTAGCCTGTTCCATAAAGCAAATCAACAGGACAATGTGTACAAGTATTCTCTAAAGAGACATTTTACGTTTGATTTAATTTAATTGAAACATTCTGTAAATAATTATGGTAGATAGTAAAACTCAAATGCACACACATTGTGTGAACAGAAATCAAGGGAAACAACTCTTACTTCAATGTGACTACTATAAAAGATATCTTGCATAACTTATTACCCGAATTTTCAACGTCAGGAGTCCCCTCTTATTGAAATCTTCTTTTATTTCTTTTACACTGACTGAAGATAGGGATTCTCTGTCCAACATGTCCAAGGCAACGAATTTTGTACGTCCGTCGTCCTTAAGCTTACGAGAATTTTGACGTGCACGTCGACAGCATGTGTTGTAGTTGTTGTTGTGGGGACTGAAGACGTGAAGCGCTCGACCACTTCGCTCAAAAGCGTTTCATCAGAGAAATGAATGGTTAAATTAGGCACGATGTACCGACTGGTTGATGAGGAAACAACTGATCCATCAACCAAAACCATGATGACTTTGGTACACAACCGTCTAAACTGCCGGAGTTCTAACTTTACTGCAACGTGCTCGACACGTGGGAATCCCCGGTAGAGATGCATGCCGGGATAACGACTTCGCCTCGTTTTGAAAGGGCTTCCCCCAAGAATGTGAACCAAAATGGCGGATTTTGATCGCCTCCGCGGTTGACATCACGGTCAGCTCATTCGTTTTCATGGATTTGCTTACTTATTTTTTTACGGCCAATAATTACTGATAATTAAAATACATGCGGCATTATTGATCTCCAAAATATTGATGCGGGCGGGTCATGCGAAACAACCTATCAACTGACAACGGCCTTATCACTTCAGTAGAGAATAATGAATGCTCCCTAAATTCAGGTAATCTCTTTGGAAGTAGGGGGTAGTTCAATAATGTTTTAGTTTAGTGAAGCTTCTCAAACAGAATTTGGTTATCCTGCTTATTCTAAATGCCTTCTCAACAAAAACAATTTTAGTATATAATTGACTCGCTATAAAAAAATTTTGTGACATTGACGAAGTGTCCAATAACTGTCAGAAAACTTGATGAACAGCTTTCACACCAACATATGTATGATGGTCTGAGGGAGCTTCTTGAAATTGGGGCATACTAGGAACTGGCATCAAGGTATTCCAAACAGAGTGGCATGGCGTGCTGTGTTGGAACTCCTAGGAACTCCATGCCATACAGTTTGGAACTCGGCAGACAAAGGATGGCTTATGCCATATCATGCAGCAGCATGGGGGGAATGGCCTAACTCAAACTCCAATCCATCCAGATCAGAACACCAAACTTGGCATGGTGTATCCCATTTGAATAACTGGCAAATGCCATCCCTACCAGGGAACTCAGTTCCTAATTTCAAGAAGCTCCCTAACTTTTCCTGATGCATTGATAAAATCCCACTTATCACAGATTTAAGCATGATTCAATGTGTAGTCCTTTTGTGTGCTTCAATGGTGACCCAGTCACGTAAACATATATCTGCAAGAATGCTCGATGAACTTGTGACATCAGTCTATTATTTTGGAGGATCGAGTTTGATCACACTCCCACACCATTACACTCCTGGAATTCCTTTATTGTGTTCTTGGTTAATTTATTGTACATGTATATGTTAGTTGGGAGAATTCAGGCATGCAAGTAATCTCGGTGTTTGGAAAAACTCGAAAGATGCTTGAAAGTCCCTGAATAAAAGGTTAATTCAGATCCTTGAAAGTGTTGAATTTTTTTCCTAAAAGATGCAAGCAACTCCCATATCACAATGCCTGATAAGAAGAAGATAATTTTCCTTTCCAGATGTTCGTCATTGAACATCTGACATTTTATGTGGACATTGATGCTCTCTGGAGAGCTTTTAATATTCCCAGTTAAGAGTTTGCCTTTTAAGTTTTCAAGTTAAATGGTCTGTCATCAAAGCTAGTCTAACTGTTGAACACTAGACATGTACTTGTATAATAGCTCTGGCACAAAGGATTAATGTGTAAACTTCTTTTGTCAAAAGAAAATTCTATGGTCTGTCCCCAAACCGGATATCAAATGTTAGCATATTTCAAGGTGCACAGTGCAATGTCAGCTAGGATGGTACCTACTTTCCACATTCCTTACTGATAGAGTACAGTATAAAATATCTGTACATCGTGTATTTTAATCTGTTTAGGAGTTAATGACCGCCTTAGTGAACATTATCGTGTAATAATTTTTCGATGTTTAGTTTTAGACCGTCAATCAATTTTGATGAGGTCTAAAACTAAACTCCATTAACTCCATTCTAACATGCAAAAGGATAAATATTTTCTCATTTCATAAGCGGAATGGCAAATTTTCTGCAAATTTATCCCGTTTTGATGAGAGATTTTCGTGACTGGTTTGCAGGCCATGCTCGCGCTTGCTGTCCGTTCACGAGCTGCAGCTGTGTGAACTCCGCCCACTGCGCAGTAAACGAACCAATCGTCGCTCAGCTTTGTAGCACTGCGTCACAAGAATGAGACGTCACCAGTTCGGCACGTGAATGAAACAGATCACAACAAACAAATGAAGATTATCGTGTGATAATCTCCGTATGTTTTGAGGTCTGGACCAATCAGCGCACGACTATAACGTGGAGCATGTTAGAATTTGTGGTTAAAATATGTACGTGAAAATGTATATATGAATTGTTGTGTGAATTGTTTGATGCCTGTATGTGGGAGTGTCTACATTTCAATGATGCCAGGTCATTTTTGGGTGATGAAAATTCTTTACATTCTCAGTAAAATGTTGTTTGCTATACATGTACACTAATAAAATTACTAAATGGTTGCAGAGATATTAATTGGGAGTGATAAATGTGCCATTTCGGTATTTATGCAAATGATCTGTGGTGATGTCAGTTAAAGCTGCTTGAAATGTTTGTTTGTTACATGGATGGAGATGTGGAAGGGGAGGGAGTTGGCCAATAATATGACCTACAGCATACAGTGCCTGTCCAGTCGTTACTTATAAAAAAAAATTTGTGGCATGTATAACAAACTGAACTTCACAACTTGACTACCATTACTCCATGATATTGATAATATATCACACTTGAAATATAAACTTTGTAATGCTTTCCTATACTAGGACTGAATTGCATCTAGGGTGATGTCATAATGTATTCATGTTGACTCGGATAAAGATCAAGAATGCAATATGGTCATACGGGTATGTGCTTTTCAACATTTGGCAATTTGAATGGATATATGTGATCTAAGCGAAACAATAATTGACTGCGTTTTCTTACTTCATACGGCGTCAATGACCTGTATTCACTTGAACATGAATGCGTTATGATGTTTCCCAGTGGAATTGATCATGCCTTGGAGTATATATGAAACAACTATAATGGTGTTTTATACGGAGAGAATTTACATTATTTCAATTGTGATATATCATTAATATTACAAAGTAATGGTAGCCAGTTTGTCGAGTTTAGTTTAGTAAAACGCGCTTCAAAAAAGAAAATTTATGCTTCGCTAGCCTTCAATTTTGACAAGCTCCAAGGACAACTATCTAAAATGGACAGATCCAACATTTTACAATAGTCAGCTGTTGTCCTTTTAGAATTTATTCATCCATATTCGAAAGATATTATTTTGTAAATAAATACCAGCACCACACTCCAAGTTTTGATATTTATAAACATTTATAGCTAATTTCCTGCAAGGTAGAATCATTCAACAGTTTCAATGATCCAGACCACTTGATGATTGTATAATATTGTCAAATCTGTATGATTTACATGTATAAGTCTTCATTTATGTTGTGTGTCTCACTCATCATCATTTGATTATGGCCATTCATAGGAACAGCATGAAGGATCAAGATTTTCATACATCGCCTAGCCATGGGTTGAGACGCAAGTTATGAAACATAGCCAAGTTTACATGTCTTCTTTCTTTCCTACTACCCCATGAATCCTCTTACTGAACTTACATGTATACTCCGAGAAAACACGGCTCCATGGGTCGTACGGCTCTATCCGGCAATAAAACAACCCCTCCCCACTCTCTGTCCACTGCTTTTATTGAGTTTTGCAAAGCATTTCATTGCCGTGAAGAGCTGATCCATGTGCAATCCGTCTTCAAATATCAACAGTCTGTTGAATTTTTCCGGGGTACCACCATTATCTTTGTATGGGTCACGTGATCCACATGATACGTTGCTGATCACGTGACACGTACAGATATAATGGAGAAATTCAACTGGCCGTTGATGTTTACGAAACATAGCCCAAAAGAACTCGAACACTACACATAACAATCATAGTTTGCTACAAGTCAAAATGCAACTACTGGTGCTATCTTAGCTGACCTATTGTTAAAGGATTATCTACAATTTTGTGCAAGTCCAGGATTGGATAATTTTATACTAATCTTCCAGTTTGCTGATTGGTCAATGCATGGAATTGGTTCTCTCACATCATACATGTAGGGTACTACTTAATCTGACTTCCCATCTGGAGGGTGGATCTGTTGGAGATTGACATTGGAGTAAATTTAGCTCTCTATACATGTATGTTGTCTCATGTTTCTTACAGTCAGTGAAGTCCACTTGGAATTCCTGTGAAGTAGCTGGTAATGGGTTTTGTATGCATGTTCTATTACAACATGCACTGGGAGGAGAGATAGAATCTGTGCCACATGGACCAAATGTAGCCCAGCTATAAATGTACCACATGTTCCTACGGGCATATTTAACTGTGCATCATCTCCCTGTCTTTCTGGCTTTGGGTTTCAGCAGAGGTAGTTATTTTACATCCAGGATCTTCACATTTCCTCCTCTCTATCCCCGGGTTGTAGCATCACCAGTGTAAAGGTATTGGTTCTTCATTAATTTCCTCCCTGAGTGACTAGCAGTAGGGCCTAGCCGAGTGGCTTGGCATAACTTTATTGCTGCAAAGATCCTTTTACACACCTACACTCTCTTCTTCTTTGTACCTCTTATCAGCAAAAGATGAGTTAGGTGAGTGGACATTGCTTAGAATTTCAGCTCTGAGATTATATTAACTGACAACGCTCCATTCTCTCTCAACATATACTTATCTAGGTAGCTATGAAAATATACTACTCTTGCAGTGTAAACAGCTATATAGTTTTCTTTATGTAATATCTTATCAGCTAGGAACATGTCAGGAGTCACAGGGCAGTGTGCTCGCCCCCCCTGTTGGGAGCCTCGTTTGATGCCTGTGTCTTCCTCCTCCTTATTTAGTAAACATGTGGGTTGTGGGAGCAAGGGGGCTGGACAGGGGTGGGTAAGTTATGGGCACACGGTGAACAGTCAGATGGACCAGTATATACACAGCCCTCGACAGCATATGGCTTTAATGTGGCTGGAATACTTGCACACTGCATGCAGTAGAATAGATCTGAAAGCAGTCCGGAGTAGGTAATATCCTCTACATAGAGATATACAGTACATAGAGTGCAGACAAACCAGAGTTTACTGGCAGTTCAGATACCAGTCTTACCATTCCAGTGTATGTCAATAGGGGTTTGCTCACCTAGTTTATCAGGTATGTATATATGCTACATGTGTGTATATGTAATATGGTAAAACTAATATTCATGAGTAGGTTTTGTTTTTTGGGGACATGTACAATGTATGTCCAGCTATCATGTACATTCAGGTGCATCTAAATTATATCCAACCCTGAAATCTGAGTTCAAAGAACAAATGTTTTGTTTTATAATCTCAAACATCAACAGTAAGTTGAACCAAGGGATACAATTCTCTTGTCAACTTAACCCAACATGTAGCTGACCTGGAGGGTCAGGGATCCCTCATTGAACTTTATTTATTTGAAACTTGGGACTTCAAGAGAAAATGGAACTATATATGACTTGAATACATGATATTACATTGATTCTATTTGCATCATGACCTGTGGAGCTACATTTACATGTATGAGCATATTTTAAAGACATGAAAGACAGCTATGATACATGTGGTTGAATTAGTGTACCGGGGATGTTATTTTAATTTTTCCATAGCCAGTTTGAGCATTTTACTGCCTCAAAGTGTCCAAACCATACTTGCTTGGTCTCAACTTTAAATTATTTTCTCTTCTCTCATGACTCTTGACTGCCAGTCCTTCCATAGTTTTCTGGACCTGTATTTAGGTTAGCATAAATTGACAGGGCGAAAGTTCAACCCCGCATCATGGTTTTTGCAATACACTATTTAATGCATGTATTTCAGTTCAAAGACTCGTTGACCAGGAAAGCTAATTTGGAGTTTTGAGACTGTCCTAAATGAGAGATTTTTTTTGTGGGTGATACTGCAAATTGTATGATCCCGGTCATAAACTCAATTCAGTCACATTTTAGAACCTGGGGAAACTAAACCATGTAACATTTATTATTCTCAAATTCTTTATTCTGAATTAAAGGTACAATGCAAAGGTTTTCATATTTTCATTTTTATATTCTTTATGGGTTAGTCAATATCAGCCAATCTACTTTTGGTTTTATTTGAAGTATTTTGTCTCCAAGTGCCCCAAAGTTGGTATCTCAAGCCCAGCCAATTTCAGAAATGAATTCCGGCTCACTTATCTGTCCTTGTACGACGCTGGTTTGTTACTTCGCATCAGACCACCTGGCTGGACATCAATACTTGTAATGTTCAGTATTCGAGAGGCTGGTCTGATGTGACGTCACAATAAAGCGATGATGGTTAGCAAATCAGAATTCAGCTAGGTTCAGGGGATACCAACTTTTTAAAAGGTTCTCCAAAACAAAATACTTCAAATTAAACCAAGCGAAGTGGATTCACAGTTATTTCTATCATAATTCAACCAATGTAGAATATAAAAATGGGAATCTATAAACCTTTGCATTTCACCTGGGACATTTCTCAGATAAAACCTTTTGCGAAACATTGCTTGAATTTGGATGAAGTCATTTTCCTTTCCTGTTCTTCTTGGCTGATCATAATCTGTAATTTTTGCACAGGTAGATTGAATATAAATGTGTTCTCCACTTTGCAGAAAAGTACAATATGGTGAGAAAATATGGGTGGGTGGTGAGGATAATTGAATGACTTCTTTTAAAATTTGTGGTGAAACTATTTCCCTCATACATATCAGAATGTTGCAACTATTTTATCTTTAATTAAAAACAACTACCAATTTATGTACATGTATGCACTTTATACTGTATGATGTGCCCAAAAGGGGTGGACAATTTCTTGTTTGAAGCAGCAGGAATGCAATTTGGCTGGGTGGTGCTTAGTTAGTATGTCATGATATGACTGAAATGATGTTGAAGGTGATGTTAAATCCTATTCACTCGCTCTCTCACTCACTCAAAAGGTGAATGTACATTGTACTATGTGATGATGATCTTTGTCCGTTTGTCATCCCTTCATGTCTGGTCTATCTGTGACAGTTTTCTATCCACAGTTCCTCTGTTTTGTGAGTGGATACACTAGTTGCGGAAGATTTGTCCAGTACCAAAATATTCAGGTCAAGATCAAAGGTCACTGTAGCCTTAAAATCAGAAAATCATTGAACCATTTGTATCCGGTCTATCTGTGAGTGTATGGGTGGAAACAATGTGTTGTGAGCGAAAATTTAGGTCGAAGTCAGAAGTCGAAGGTCACAGAGTCCTGAAAATCAGGAAATCATTGAAAATTGATTATTTTTGTGAGTGGATTCATTGGAGGGAAATGATTTGTCACATACCAATATTGAGGTCAAAGGTCATTGACCCCAAAATAGGGAAATATTTTTAGCACTTATGACAGATTCGTGAAGTGTGTGCCAGACTTAGCCCAATTAGTTTTTGTCTTGACTGCCATTGAATTTATATAAGATGCTTGCAAGCTCCCTGCAAATTTTGAAGGTGGAATTGGAGATGCATGTTTATAGTCTACATCATGTACATCTCATGAACTCTGGATGTGGATTTGAAAAAGAAGATGTTTTGGATGTGAAATTGGAGATTTTAGCTGCACATGTTTACAAGATATTAACAAGATCTTGGGTTGCCATCAAATAGCAGCTGTGTTCATTCACTGTGAAGTGGTAAAGAAATATTTAACATCTGCCCAAGGATTTTTCTTCCTGGGGATTCCATACCTAATCTGATGGGTCTGTCAGTTAGGTGATGTAGTCAAGTTCCATCTTCAAGCCGAGGACTATCTGATCATATGAGTGTCATATTCATTTAGATTTTCCTTGGATTTTCACTTGGACTGATCTAGAGAATGCGTTATTTTGCTAAAGATGTTTGTTTCCAAGATATACCTATTAGATTGAGACCAACACGTCGCTTTCCAAAATAGATTTTCCTTTTAAAACTTTTTGCTTGAAGGTGCCCATCTCCACCTTGTAAGGCTGGTGATTCATAGCTTCCAATTCATATGACAAAAACTCAAAGCTAAAGTAAAATATTGTACATGTGTATGGAGCAAGATTTATAAAAAATCACCAGTGATTTAAAGATGAACTGTACAGTTTTTTTTCTTCAAAATGTTGAATTATACATGTACATGTACATGTATGTAAAATACTCAGAAGAAGAAAATC
This sequence comes from Hanleya hanleyi, assembly GCA_036873755.1. Classification (NCBI taxonomy): domain Eukaryota; kingdom Metazoa; phylum Mollusca; class Polyplacophora; order Lepidopleurida; family Hanleyidae; genus Hanleya; species Hanleya hanleyi. The sequence continues at coordinate 89,859 of JAVTVY010024478.1, forward strand.
ATTCACAGAACTTTTACCACACTTAACTCTTTCCCCCATAGACTTGTGGGGAATTTTCTCTCTCTGACCCATAACAGATTTGTAATGGCGTAGGTCTTTAACCCATGGACTGATTTCAATTTTCACACGTTTCCAGCGATGTAAAATATCCCGTTTTATGTCCCATGTCATGTGGAAAAATATTTACCAATGGTCTCCCACAGGCCCATTCTACGTAATTTGTTCACGTTTTATATCAATATCAGCAACGTTTAATCTAAAAATAAGTAATCTTGCGAAAAAATGTTTTGTGTTTGCTTTCCATCTGTTGGAAATCACGAAAAAAGCGAAGAAATTGTCGCATTTTAGCTGCGTTTTGCAGCGTTCTGTTGTTGTTGTTCTGCTGCAATTCCTGTATTATCGTATACCATTGTAAAACTTATTTTCCGTACATTCGGGATTTCGCAGTTACATCATGAGATGGCAGGTATAGAACGAGCTATAACTGAAAAATCCCATGTACTTCCCTAAAGGAGAACGAAGGCTGGTAACAAGGTGAAGTAAAACAGCATCACTCATTGGCCCATGGTTGAGCGACCTTGAGCGACCTTTTCAGAGGCCCGGCGTGATTGGAGCAGTCGGTTTTTGCGCGTGGTCGCCATGGCCACGGGTCCACGAAACCGCCACGAAACACAGCGGGGCCAAAGAATGGCGGATAAATTTTAAAACGAGAGATCAACAGGTCCCGGGAAATGTTTATAATAAACTCAGATGGGCAGATTTGACGAGCTAGTCATCAAGGTTAGATACTTTGGTAGTTTATGCTCGCGTTACGTGGAATATTCAGGAATTTGGAAGCAGATTTTACTATTTCTCGAACGTTTATCTTAGATCATACCAAACTCATTTGGTGTTGAATCGCGCATTTTCCGTCAATTATTTTTCTTCCTCTCCTGATTTCATCCCTTACTGTCCAGAAGTGTCACACTTCATGTGAAGTGTGCCTAGAAGTGCCTCTGAAGAGTACACTTGAAAGGCACTTCAACAACAGAGAAAAATATTGGCACACTTCAAAGGTACTTCATTAGAAAAAGGCAGCAGTCAAGGGACTCCTCAAAGACACTTCATGGACTTTGTCAATTTCATAACAAAAAATGAGGGACTTCAGAGACACTTCTGAGACTTTCTTTTTGTTCGGCATAATCCAAGGTACTCCTCAAAGACACTTCTTGAACTTTGTCAGTTATATAGCATAACTTGGGGACTTCCCCTTGCAAAAAATATCTTCTAGCATCGTATAAGATTTTGAAAAATCCTATAAGATTCTAAAAAATCATATGAGCTTCTAAAATATAAGAGTCTGAAAAATCCTATAAGATTCTGAAAAAATCCTATTAGATTCTGAAAAATCCTATAAGATTCAATCCAATAGGATTTCTAGATTATTGGAATTTTCCCACAAACTGTTACAGTAACATAACATTTTAAATTAGAACTACATGTTTACAAGTTTCAGTTATATTAATTAGCTCTGGGAATATTCCAGCTTAAAGTTGGCTGATTTGATTTCACTCAGTGACATCAAATCTCATTTCAATGAAACCACCAAACATCAGATTTGTACTTCACATTTCAAAATAGCTACAACTGTGTAAAATATTCACATGTGGTTACTGACATATTACTCAGAACTGTGAACATCTTTTTTATATTTTAAAGTGATCAGTACTATGGGTTTCTATTTGAATAGAATAAAGACATTAATAACACCAGTCTCTCACATATTAGATAAGAAATCTTGTTGAATTCAGATTTTATGATCATTCCAAATCCATGATTTTATAGTAAAATTGGACAAAATGGGAAAATATTTTTAGAAGAATCAGTTCTAACATAATGTCAGCAACAAAAAATACCCATTAAAGAATACTTTATATTATCCTCTTCATCATTATCACTAAGTATAATATATATAATTTCTGTTTCTGATAGTCTTTTTCTTTCTGAACTGTCTTTGCCATAATGGGTGGAGTTATCTGCCCTTGAAAATTTAATTGAACACTGGGGGCGCCACCAGACGATAACAATCAAAATGGCTGACCTCTCCAACTGCAGAAATCAGATGGATTTATTCCTGTTATGCTAGAACTATGGAGGTTTGAAGAACTGTATTGCAGATGG